>CAKAKR010055301.1:0-12148 GCA_916700685.1 Adelosebastes latens
ATTATATATAATTATATAAATATATAATTTGAGTTTTGCGAATGTACAAATTAATAATGTGTTTATTAGTTTCCCTGCTTGTATCTACTGTTAGATCCTCGTCGTCCTCTGTCCTCCCTGCACCTCCTGGTTCCTCCACTAAGGCTGATGTCAGCCTGTATGTGGCAGGTAGCCCGGGAGCGAAATGTAGACCAGTATGACAAAGTGGCCGAATTCATCATGTTGGTGACAGAGATGGTCCCAGAGCTTCTGAACTACAAACAGAAGACTCAGCTGATCCTGGGACTGAGAGCTCGGGTGAGTGAATGTGGGTATTGAGACTATTTGTGGGCATCTTTTCCTGTTCTTTTGTCATTTATTATTACGCAGTCAAAGTCAAGAAATAAAAAGGTGCAAAGTAAAGCTCCTTTTTTAACACAAGAATAATACATCCATTGTTTAGTCTGTCAACATTTATGAGTATCGTGTTGAAAGGTAGGCATAACGGTTTGTTTTTGTGTTTTTCAGCTCATTCTTGAATTCTTAAAGAGGATGGATCAGGTTGACTTTAAATTTATCCAGGATCATCTCAACAGTTTCCAACAGAGGACAACAAACCAAATGCATGAAGATGTGAGCAATGTTAATAGCAGGATGTTTTATATGAGGACACAATGTCAAATGTTGAAGTAGCTTTAGATATCAAACAGAGCTATCTGTCAGAGAAAGAGAGATAACAGTCTTTAGGTGTTGCTTACCCAGAAATACTGTATGTATTTTTACTATCAGCTGTTGGTACAGAAATTCATACGCTGTTTATTTTAAGTAGAGGAGATTTAAATGGAAAACTGATAATTAATTCATGTAAATAAACTTCACCTGGGCTTCATGACAGGACCAAGATGGAGAGGTGGAGATTTCAAAGTCAGCATTTGTGGAGCTGGTTCAAACATTGCTCAGAGACCAATCTGAAAAAGAGAAGTTTTTCAAGGTGAGTTTTACACTAACATTTTTAAAGCCGTTTATATATGCATCTACCTTATGAGTTTATCTCCTATATATCTGATACATGATGATGTTTGTCATCTCCTTTTTTCTGTCAAAGGAGGTCTTCCCAGTTCAGTTTGGAGCTTGTTTTGATACAACGCTGCAGATCCTGGTGTGGGAGTTCTGCTACCGGCTGGAAGAGTTCCTCCCAGTACCAAGTTTTTCAGAGGTAGGCAGCAGGGGGATGATAAACTGACCACCCATCCACTCGTTCCCTAAATGCTGGCTGACAAATTATGCCTAAGTAATTAGCCATTGTGTAGTAATTGCTAGTAGAGTAAACATGTTAAAATGGCTTTTTCTTCAGCATCTTTGATGAGTTCTTACACAACCACATACAACACAGATTATAAATGTAGATCCACATAGCAAATAATGGAAGAAAGGGCAGCAGTTTGTGTTTAAAATCCGCCCATTCGTCTTTTCCAGATATTCTTCATGGTGGACGATTCTTCCCTTGACTATCAGTTTGAGCAGTTTGTTTCCGAGCCTGAAGATCTGAAGAGGATTTTGCAGCACCAACAGAAGCGTCAAAAGTTGACTAAAAGTAACAATCTGTTAACATTTGGTATTTCATTTCTCCCAATTATAGTCAAAGTGCACTGAAACCACCTTTTAATCTACTACAATTACCATTCTGTAATCTCAATTCATTCAGGTACTGATAGTGCTGCATTCCTGCCCGACAACCAGCACCACTCTAGTGCCTCCAATGCCTAGTTCACACTACACAACTTTAGCTCTGATTTCCACTCCCCGAGCCGAGAGGCTCAACGACGCTCTCTGATGCCTCACAGACACATTCCAGATATCTAGCATGCTAAATATCTGGACCTGTCGGGGACTCCGGCCACGAGCTACAGCCAATGAGAGCGCAAGACAGAGGGGAAACCTGGGGAAGGAGGGGTCGCCTGTAACAATAGGAACTTACTGTATGTTTTGCATATGCAACACGGAGCAAAGTTGTTGTTGCACCTAGTGGAATAAATAGTAAAAAGAAAGTGTGGAAACAGGCTATTTTGTGAAATGTGCCAACAACAACATCAGCAATGTGTCTCGCGTATGGTATCACGTCATTTACCGTGTATTTCTTGCGTGTTTTTTGTGACAAAACGTAGTTTGGAAACCTCATCGGGGATTCCTCCTGCTGAAGGATCTTGTAGTGTGTGACCTCCTGTTTCCGATCAGTCATGTAGTGTGAAAACCACAACGACTTTAAGACTTACGATTACAAGACCGCAAGCTGTGTAGTCTGAACAGTACTGCGATCTGACGAGTTTGAAAGTCGTGTAGTGTGAACTCAGCTTAACATGAATGTTATCTGTTTCTCAGGTGCATACACCTTCACGTCAGACACTATCCTCTCCACGCTGGCATCTAAACAGACTTCAGTGGCATCTGAAGATCATGTTGATTCAAAAATGGATGGGGGAGGCGGAGATGGCAAACAAGACATGGTGAAATCACGGGGAAGAAATCAAGAAATGGCAGAGCAGAAGACACTGAAGCAAGAAAACAGCTGGAGCGAAGAAGACATATGTGAGGATGACGAAGAGACTGACGACAGTTCTATTGAAACTGATCCAAACCCTCAGCTGCATGAGTACGGGCTCTCACCACTCACTTCCTCTCCATGTTCTGAAGAAGCTGGTGAGGGAGGTGACGAGGTGACGACGGTGAGCATCTCTTGCATCGTAAATGATTTTCTGGATAATCTGAAAAAATATTCTTACGTTTAGCAACGCTCCGTTGTGAAGTCACATCGGGGCAAAATCTTCACTTGGCACGTAGATTCTGATGAGTGAATATATCACTAATTCTCTTGTTTCCTGTTGGCAGAAACAGCTGGTGAAGCTGCCATCCAGCCATCCAGATGCTCAGTGGAAGGAGTGAAGGAACATCCGGATCTGAGGAGAAACAAGAGTGAGGACTCCATAAGAGCCAATGAAAACATCTGCCTGGAGTGTGGCAAGAGTTATTCATCTCGTTTCTACTTGAAATGTCATCACACTGTTCACTCTTCGGTACGGGCATTCAAGTGCCCTCAGTGCGACAAGGCATTTAAAATGAAAAAAGACATGAAGCGTCATCTCCTTATCCACACTAACCCTAACGGCCTGTCCTTAGCTTGCAGCCTTTGCGAGAAGAAATTTAGAACTCGGGATTCGCTTAGAGGTCATCTGCGTCGTCACAGCGGAGAGAGGCCGTTTGCCTGCTCGTACTGCGACAAGAGGTTCCACAGTAAACCAACCTTGAAGGAGCATGTGCGCACTCACACTGGTGAGCGCCCGTACGCCTGTACTTTGTGCGACAAGACATTCATACAGTCGTATATGCGCACGGAGCACATCAGGAGACATAAGAAAGAGAAGCCGTACCTGTGCAGCACATGCGGCATGTCCTTTTGCAGCTCTGGGGGATTGCTGGTGCATTCACGCACTCACTCAGGGGAGCGGCCTCATCCATGTGACTTATGTGAAAAAAGTTTTGCCACATCTACACGTCTGACGGATCATCGGAGATTCCACACAGGAGAGAGGCCGTATTCTTGTTCACGGTGTGACAAATCGTTCCACAGTAATTCAGGACTGAAGAAACACATGAGGACACACACAGGAGAGAAACCTTACAAGTGTATAACATGTCACAAGACATTTTCTGAAAAATCCAACATGAGAGTACACCTCAAAGTCCACATGAACATCTAGCATACTGTTGTGGGAGCTTTTGGAGAATGTGTCTTTAGTGATAAATGAAAGCCTGGTTCATTTCTATGTCATGTAAATATGGACTTGGGACACTCAAATATTACATTGTGTGTAATTTGTACGAAATTATGTACTTAAATGCGCTTCATGTTTTAAGAGATCATTATTAAAGAGCATAATGTTTCGGATTGTTTTAGGTTAAAGACTTGATTTTAGTTTTATTTTCTCAATAAAATGTGCTGACAAGATATACCGACATTAAGGAGTGCTCACTTGTGTGGATGTGTGCGACTGAGAACCAAGAAATAATCAATAGCAGATTCAAATGTATAATTATCAGATGACTGCATGTTTGTTTTCATTTTAAACCTGTGACAATTAATTACTTGTGCTTTAATACATGCAGGCTATTATTCCAGTTCTTCATTTCTAATATGTTATAGTAGGTCCACTGTGAGCACAACACACTGTTATATGCAACCTGTTACATAACACACACCACATATTAGACATACTACAAGAGAGTAAGTTCGAATTAATATTCTGCTTCTTACACTGGTTACAAAGACAGTAAAGATAGATGTTTACATTTTAATGTAAACCTTTTGAGCTAAAATCAAACCCGGGCCACGGTGGCGAGAGCGCCAAATTCTAGCAATAGACCATCAGGGAGCCATGGCAACAATGAAGAATGACAAAAATCGATAAACCATTTTCACCATGTCCCAAAATTGGCTTGTTTGTCCTGTGTTCAAAATGTATTTTTGCTTAATAAGTACAGAAGTAGGTATAACAGCATGTACTGGCCCCTTTCAAAGAGTCATATGAGTAAATAAAATCACTTATTTGACATAAAATTAAAAATTCATTCGTTTTTAGAGGATGAAAAAACATACAAGATAAAACATACAAGATAAGACCACAGCAGTTCATCATTCAATTCATATGTAGGCTATCTCACCAGTGTTTTCTGAGCCTGGATGAGTACCGAGTGCAGCTCTTGCTCGGGCTGGTTAGAGCCTCCATGATGCTGTTCTCTGACTCATCCAAGCGACAAATAAAAATATACATCAAATGTCTTAAAAGTGCCTCACATGTAGGAATACCAGAGGACACAAACAGTTGACTGGCACTATGCCATCTGGGAACCTGAAGCAACAACCTCATTGCATCATTGTCAGCCACTATGAGCCTGATGATACTGTATACACGTGTTCATATATAAAGTTGTAACAAAAATGTTGTTAACTACTTGCCAGGCAATTAACTTGCTCCTCATTCTGTAAGTCAACAAAATGAGATGTTTACTTTTGATGAGCTCACTGACCTCTTATTTTGAAAAAAAAAAAAAAAGGAACCGGAAGTGCTAGCATCAATCGTTAGCTCTGGTGCACCATCCTCAAAGCATTTAGGAGGGATGTAAAACAGTCTGATGGAATAAAACGCACAAGTTGACTGACAAGCTCTCAACTGTGCTACCAGCTGAATAACTGTCTACAGCTGTTATCAGAGCTCAGCTCTCTAACGCGCTCTGGACATGGAAACAGGTCCGTATGTTGCTGCTAGCTAACTAACTCTACTGGGTAACGACATGCTGATAAATGACGTTGTTCTGCTTCTTTAAGAGACTTTAGCGACACATTTAGTCACGTTACACGGTTCTTAGTGCTGCTTGGCCGCGGTAGAGCTCAGTTTGGTCTAAATGTAACGTTACTGAGGGATAAACTCAGAGAGGAGATGTTGAGCTAACAGCTGTCAACTCCAACAAACAGCGACCCCTGCTGGTAACCAGGCAACCAGTTCATTAGGCTCTGTTGGTAACCAGGCAACCAATTGATCAGGCTCATTAGCGCCACCTGCTGTTTAGGAGTGTAGAACCAGAAACTACCAATTAATCCTAATAAAGTCTAATAAAATCAAAGAACATGTGCTACTTGACACGTTAATTATCTTTATGTTATATTAATTATCTGCATAATAATATACTTGGATTCCAGTTGTCCATCATACTTAAATATTACAGCCTGAAAGAGAGCTTCATCTGTATGTGGACAAAAACAATTATACATGCAAGTTGCTGTTTTGAGAATCATTTAATAATTTAAAAGGGACGGTTTGTAAGAATCAGAAATGCTTGTTAACAGCGACACCTGTGGCCGTTAAGTCAACGAAAGTCAGCGACGGGCTCGACATTGTGCTCGCTCTAAATAGACATGAACAAGCATCGCTCAAAACAGTGAGGCGACACACGTCAGCTAAAACCACAATATCACTCTATATTTCAGCTGCTTGGCAGTAATGTTAGCTGACCAGTCGGAGGTCTCTCCATGAATCAATGCTGATCCTAGTGTCGGCTTTTCCTGCTTTAGCCTCCCGACCGCGGTGGGAGGAAACAGGGGAGACACCGGAGTTTTGGTCGGAGACGATAACTATACTCGCTGCGGAGCCCCGTCACTTCAAAAGACATGGAAAACCTCTATTGGTCTGGAGGAGCTGCAGCAGTTATTTCTGCACAAACATCCACTGTACATTCACTAGATATTCTCAGAGCTACGAAGTCTTCTGCAGTGTGTAGTGTGCGCGCATGCACGTGAGGTGGAGAGAGCTGAGTAAAGGCAGGCAGCGGAGCAGAGGAGCAGAGTACAGCAGAGACTCCGGCCCTGGAGACCAACGCTACGGTCTCCCCCGCGTCCTCCGACCGTGGCCAACATTGTTTTGCAAGACGGGCTTCACTAGATATAACTTTGCGGTTTTGGTGCTTCCATGTAGTTTGTGTTGGAGTCTTGTCTGAAGAGCGTAGCCACACGCGAGCGCGCATATGCGAGCGCGCACTGGACACTGACCCGGGTCATTTATACGTGTAAGAAGTTACAATCAGTCCCTTTAATAGACTTAACGAGTAATCAAATAATTGAGACAATAATGGTCAGACTTATCAACAATGGAAATAATTAATTGCATCCCTATAGCCTATATTTACTGTAGTTATTGTAATGGATGTCCCTTATTTCAGAGCAGTGGTTGAATGTGTCGGAAGATGTAATATAACTGAAGATGCTACTGAGTGTTAAATATAATATTATTGTGAATCGCTATAATTTGAGTTTTGCGACTGTACAAGTTAATAATGTGTTTATTAGTTTCCCTGCTTGTATCTACCGTTAGATCCTCGTCGTCCTCTGTCCTCCCTGCACCTCCTGGTTCCTCCACTAAGGCTGATGTCAGCCTGTATGTGGCAGGTAGCCCGGGAGCGAAATGTGGACCAGTATGACAGACTGGCCGAATTCATCATGTTGGTGACAGAGATGGTCCCAGAGCTTCTGAACTACAAACAGAAGACTCAGCTGATCCTGGGACTGAGAGCTCGGGTGAGTGAATGTGGGTATTGAGACTATTTGTGGGCATCTTTTCCTGTTCTTTTGTCACTTATTATTACGCAGTCAAAGTGGAGTCAAGAAATAAAAAGGTGCAAAGTAAAGCTCCTTTTTTAACACAAGAATAATACATCCATTGTTTAGTCTGTCAACATTTATGAGTATTGTGTTGAAAGGTAACATAACGGTTTGTTTTTGTGTTTTTCAGCTCATCCTTGAATTCTTAAAGAGGATGGATCAGGTTGACTCTAAATTT
Organism: Adelosebastes latens; assembly: GCA_916700685.1. NCBI lineage: Eukaryota > Metazoa > Chordata > Actinopteri > Perciformes > Sebastidae > Adelosebastes > Adelosebastes latens. The sequence goes on from CAKAKR010055301.1 coordinate 7,365, forward strand.
ATCCAGGATCATCTCAACAGTTTCCAACAGAGGACAACAAACCAAATGCATGAAGAGGTGAGCAATGTTAATAGCAGGATGTTTTATATGAGGACCCAATGTCAAATGTTGAAGTAGCTTTAGATATCAAACAGAGCTATCTGTCAGAGAAAGACAGATAACAGTCTTTAGGTGTTGCATACCCAGAAATATTGTATGTATTTTTACTATCAGCTGTTGGTGCAGAAATTAATACACTGTTTATTTTAAGTATAGGAGACATTTAAATGGAGAACTGATAATTAATGCATGTAAATAAACTTCACCTGGGCTTCATGACAGGACCAAGATGGAGAGGTGGAGATTTCAAAGTCAGCATTTGTGGAGCTGGTTCAAACATTGCTTAGAGACCAATCTGAAAAAGAGAATTTTTTCAAGGTGAGTTTTACGCTAACATTTTTTTTTTTCAATGGTTAGAGCTGTTCATATAAGTGTCTACTTTATGAGTTTAGCTTCTGTATATCTGATACATGATGTTCATCATTTCTTCTGTCAAAGGAGGTCTTCTCAGTTCAGTATGGAGCTCGTTTTGATACAGCGCTGCAGATCCTGGTGTGGGAGTTCCTCTATCGACTGGAAGAGTTCCTCCCAGTACCAAGTTTTTCAGAGGTAGGCAGCAGGGGGATGATAAACTGACCAACAATCCACTTGTTCCCTAAATGCTGGCTGACAAATTATTTCGAAGTAATTAGCCATTGTGTAGTAATGGCTAGTAGTGTAAAATGTTTCTGATTCACACAAAATGGCCTTTTCTTCAGCATCAGTTCTTACACAACACAGATTATAAATGTAGATCGACATAGCAAATAATGGAAGAAAGAGCAGCAGTTTGTGTTTAAATTCTGCTCTTTCTTCTTTGCCAGATATTCTCCATGGTGGACTTTTCTTCCCTTGACTATGAGTTTGAGCAGTTTGTCTCTGAGCCTGAAGATCTGAAGAGGATTTTGCAGCACCAACAGAAGCGTCAAAAGTTGACTAAAAGTAACAATCTGTTAACATTTGGTATTTCATTTCTCCCAATTATAGTGAAAGTGCACTGCAACCCCCTGTTAATGTTTTACAATACCATTCCATTTATTCTGGTCTCGATAGTGCTGCATTGCTGCCCGTCAACCGGCATCACTTTAGTGCCTCTAACAAGAATGCTATTTTTGTTTCTCAGGTGCATTCACCTTCACGTCAGACACTATCCTCTCCACGCTCGCTTCTAAACAGACTTCAGTGGCATCTGAAAATCATGTTGATCCAAAAATGGATGGGGGAGGCGGAGATGGCAAACAAGACACGGTGAAATCACAGGGAAGAAATCAAGAAATGGCAGAGCAGAAGACACTGAAGCAAGAAAACAGCTGGAGCGCAGAAGACATTTGTGAGGATGACGAAGAGACTGACGACAGTTCTATTGAAACTGATCCAAACTCTCAGCTGCATGAGTACGGGCTCTCACCACTCACTTCCTCTCCATGTTCTGAAGAAGCTGGTGAGGGAGGTGACGGCTTTGAGCATCTCTTGCATCGTAAATGATTTTCTGGATAATCTGAAAAAAATATTCTTACGTTTAGCATCGCTTGGCTGTGAAGTCACATCGGGGCAAAATCTTCACTTGGCATGTAGATTCTGATGAGTGAATATATCACTAATTCTCTTGTTTCCTGTTGGCAGAAACAGCTGGTGAAGATGCCATCCAGCCACCCAGATGCTCAGTGGAAGGAGTGAAGGAACATCTGGATCTGTGGAGAAACAAGAGTGAGGACTCCATAAGAGCCAATGAAAACATCTGCCTGGAGTGTGGCAAGACTTTTGCATCTCATTTGTCTTTGAAAAGTCATCACGCTGTTCACTCTTCGGTACGGCCATTCAATTGCCCTCAGTGCGACAAGGCATTTAAAACCCGTTACGACCTGAATCGTCATTTCCTTATTCACTCTAACCCTAACGGCCTGTCCTTAGCTTGCAGCCTCTGTGAGAAGAGATTTAGTTCTCGGGCTTCGCTTGGAGCTCATCTGCGTCGTCACAGCGGAGAGAGGCCGTTTGCCTGCTCGTACTGCGGCAAGAGGTTCCAGACAAATGCAACCTTGAAGGCCCATGTGCGCATTCACACTGGCGAGCGCCCGTACGCCTGTACGTTTTGCGACAAGACATTCATACAGTCGTATATGCGCACCGTGCACGTCAGGATACATAAGAAAGAGAAGCCGTACCTGTGCAGCACATGCGGCATGTCCTTTTGTAGCTCTGGGGGATTGCTGGTGCATTCGCGCACTCACTCAGGGGAGCGGCCCAATCCATGTGACTTATGTGGAAAACGTTTTGCCACAGCTGCACGACTGACGGTACATCGGAGATTCCACACAGGAGAGAGGCCGTATTCTTGTTCACGGTGTGACAAATCGTTCCACTGTAGTTCAGGACTGAAGAAACACATGAGGACACACACAGGAGAGAAACCTTACAAGTGTTTAACATGTCACAAGACATTTTCTGAAAAATCCAACATGAGAGTACACCTCAAAGTCCACATGAACATCTAGCGTACTGTTGTGGGAGCTTTTGGAAAATATATCTTTAGTGATAGATGATAGATGTAGTCTGGTTCATTCCCATGTCAGGACAAGCTGTTTGGTGCACCTTTAATGTAAATATGAACTTGAGACAGTCAAATATTACATTGCGTGTAATTTGTACGTAATTGTGTACTTAACTGTGCTTCATGTTTTAAGAAACCATTATTAAAGAGCATAATGTTAGGATTATTTTAAATTAAAGACTTGATTTTAGTGTTATTTTAAGGTAATCTCAATAAAATGTGCTGACAAGATATACAGACATTAAAGACGGCTCAGATGTGTGAGATATTAACCGACGCGTGTGACTGAGAAATAGTGATCCTTTGTACTGTAAGAACATGAATGAGCGGGCGTGTTTATGGCCAGATCTTTACTTTACACAACCCATAACAAACATTTTTTATAAGATTCCTGTACACGTCTTTGCTTTAAAATAGCAGCCAAAAAACAACGTTGTCCAGCTGAAAAATAAACTTGACATTACTCTCTGGTGGGCAAACTATAGAATTGTGACACCATATCAAAACATCTTTGGCATTTCTGTACTTCACTTTCTTGCCATTTATTGCTGACATATACATCAATACCGATATATCTGCAATGAGCTAATATCTGCTAATATTGGCCTGGTTGATTTATTTGTTGGGCTCTAGCTCAGAGGGTTAAAATCAGCGTACTAAGTAACTCCTTTATCTGTGACAAATATTATTTACAGTGAATTTATGTCCGTAGGGTTTATACTGTATATATGACGCATAATGAATATGTGTACCAATACCAACGATTATAAACACTGCGTTATTTTGTCAGATTCCAAATCTACTGACTAGAAGGCTGAGTGTGTTTGAGAGACCCATAGATGAGGCAGCAGTCCAAGGTTCAAAATGCAGGGAGGTTTTATTTTATTTTAATTTCTTTGTAGATTTCTTTATAAATGTGTGTGTGTGGTTTAAGCTCTGCAAAGCAAAAACAAAATCATTAACATTTAATCAAACATGAAATAAGGAAATTCACTTACAGGAACTGCACACCATGGCTGAGGTCACAAAAAGAACAAAGGGAACAAGGCAGTATAACCTCTCGTTTGGGTGAAGTGATTGCACCTGAAGGGGGTGTGTCCTGTTCACGTAGGAGCACTTGTGCTGTCCTCCCTGCCTCAGGTGTGATCATGTGACCTCTTGAAGGGGATTTCTGACAATGTGGAAAAATAATTGGAATGTAAATCAATCATTAAGTACCCTGTTCCAAAATTGGCTTGTTTACGTAAAGAACTAGTATTTCAAGTCACCACAGCATTCCCTGACCGGGGATTGATCCCAGGCTGCGGCGGGGAGAGCGCAAATCCTAGCCACTAGACAATCAGGGAGCCATGATGATGTGGGATAATGATAGGAATGTAATTTTATCAATTAATACCTTGTTCCAAAATTGGCTTGTTTAGGTAAATTCATAGTATTTCACATCACCAAAGCATTCCCTGACCGGGAATCGAACCTGGGCCGCGGCGGTGAAAGCGCCGAATCCTAGCCACTAGACCATCAGGGAGCCATGATGATGTGGGAGAATGATAGCAATGTAAATTTATCAATTAATACCTTGTTCCAAAATTGGCTTGTTTAGGTAAATTCATATCACCAAAGCATTCCCTGACCGGGAATCGAACCCGGGCCGCGGCGGTGAGAGCGCCGAATCCTAGCCACTAGACCATCAGGGAGCCATGATAATGTGGGAGAATGATAGCAATTTAAATTTATCAATTAATACCTTGTTCCAAAATTGGCTTGTTTAGGTAAATTACTAGTATTTCACGTCACCTCAGTATTCCCTGACCGGGAATCGAACCCAGGCCACGGCGGTGAAAGCGCCGAATCCTAGCCACTAGACAATCAGGGAGCCATGATAATGTGGGAGAATGATAGCAATGTAAATTTATCAATTAATACCTTGTTCCAAAATTGGCTTGTTTAGGTAAATTCATATCACATCACCTAGCATTCCCTGACCGGGAATCGAACCCGGGCCGCGGCGGTGAGAGCGCCGAATCCTAGCCACTAGACAATCAGGGAGCCATGATAATGTGGGAGAATGATAGCAATGTAAATTTATCAATTAATACCTTGTTCCAAAATTGGCTTGTTTAGGTAAATTAATATAATTTAACGACACCTCAGAATTCCC
>CAKAKR010055304.1:0-30413 GCA_916700685.1 Adelosebastes latens
CAAACATGAAATGACTTTCAGAGGTCACTTCAAGTGATGCGGCTAATCATATTCATGCTGATACAGACTGACCATCACTCCCTGATGAGGGGAAAATAGTCTGCAGCCTCCGCCTTTTACAACCGGTGCCAAAGAAAATTACAGGCGAGGTAAGCCTGCAAGAGGGGAAATTGAATAGAAGTGTGTTTTGATTGAATATGCCCATCCCAATTACGTTGTACCTCTCAGGCATCCGACTTCTCATTATTTCACCTTCCCATCAGAGCGTGTTTTTTCATCAAGGGAAGCAAGTCGAGTGCTGCAGTGAACCCTTGAATTTCATTAGGGGGGCTTACCAATTTCCAAGCCTGTTGTGTAGTTTCCGAAATGGAAATGTAGTAGTCAGGTAGAGGGAGGTTTAGTTTACCAGGCGCATTGATCCTTTTCAGTTTGTTCCCAGCTGTGAAACCATGCAAAATCGGCTTGTTGCTAATGTTCCTATACTATGAGAGGAAAGTATTGAACAGTGTATTCTGAGGGACTGTATGGACAGTGAAATCTAGTCCATGTGCTACATCTGAAGTCCTGTTGCCTTTGAAAATGTATTAATGCACACACAACATTTTTAAAGTGTTAATTTGTCTCAATAATTAGTTTTTATTGTAAAATAAAGTGAAAAAGTAGTGAACACTTTCACAGTGTCTGACAAAGCCTGAAATGTAGCTCCAACAGTCACGTAAGGTCCCTTGGAGAAGCCTTAGACTGTATAGAAGAAGTGGACGTACTCACCGACATGAGGGCCCATTACGTCTTGGTGCACCACAATGAGGCACTAGAAAGCTGACTTGGATGAGAGACACAAAGGTGAGATTTATCAGAAGTGTTTTTAAAAAGTATTTTTTTTTTTTTTTACAAGAGAAAAGACTTTAAGGAAGAGGACTAACTGGTCGTTTTTGGCAAATGTACATCTAATTAACCGCCCCACCTCTGTTTAAAGGCACAGCACAGCTGAAGTCTTTTTTTTTTTTAAGATTATTTTTTGGGCTTTTTATTTCTTTATTTGACAGAGACAGAGATAGTTTTTTGTAAGGGGGAAAGAGAGGGGATGACATGCAGCAAAGGGCCGCAGGTCGGATTCGAACCTGGTGCCGCTGCGGTAAAGACTAAGCCTTGGTACATGGGACGCCCGCTCTACCAGGTGAGCTACTGCGGCGCCCTGAAGTCTTTTTTAAACTTGATTATTTAAGGCACCTTCAGTTGCCTCTGTGTATGAAATGTGCTTTATAAATAAACTTGCCATTTCAATGGAAGTGTCTCCCACACAGTGGATGAGACAGTCCCAAACAAACAGGTCTAACTATAGCCTCTTTAATATATTTTGTGTTTAGTGTCTGAAGGTTTACGATTTGTATTAGTATACACAGCTACAACTGAAATAAAGTAATTTAGATTTTAATTCCAATTTAAAAGTTTTCCACAAGAATTATTATAAAGTGAACTGAGAAAGGGACAGGTACAGGTATTTAAACTTGCATGTCCCAAATACTGCACATCAGATGCTGTTTGTTTCTCAACACAATTTTAAAAGAAGATGTGATCAACAGCAAACATGTAGGTAACATTTTTCTCAAAACTGCTTGAGGTCAGTCAGATATCTAAGGCTTGTGATTCCTCATATTAAAGGGAAACAGACTCTCTGGAACAGGACCTGTAATGCCTCAGATGGTGATTCCCTCCAGCACATAATGAGGAGAGCAAAAAGCATAATTTAGACCTTTCTGCCTTCCGCTCAGGACATTTTTCACAAATGCTGCATCCGAGAAGTCGCTTGCATTATCAACGACCTCTCTCGCTCTTCCCACCGCCTCTTTGTTTCACAGCCATCTGGTCGGAGGATCCGCAGCCAGGATGAGCAACAGTTTCTTTTGCCAGGCTGTGAAAGTCCTAAAACCCCAACAATCTACGCTATAAGGAGCGGTTCTAGGATCAGATCCTTAAGGGGGCTCAGCTCCAGGGCTTTACGATATGGAGTAGCCAGCTGTATTTTTTATTTATTTATTGACACCTACACTCTCTTTTCTTTTCAAATACCGATGCTTTGTCACGCCTCTCTGCGTTTGATGTTGACACACGTCTGTATGAGACGCACCGGGCTTTCAAGTAACTACCATGTAAGCCCAATGCAAGTGCTCTGGGAGTGTGGTGACGTATTATAAAGACCAAAAAATAGGCTTAGGGTGGGTGCTACGAGGGGAGGATGGATGGGACAAACAAACACACGGCATGCACCCAGGAGACCACTGAGACCACTGACCAAACCACAATCTTTTTCCTAAAGTGTTTTTTGTTTCAATTCACAAGGTTTACCACGTGTTTACTGCGACCATACTGGAGCGTCATTGATGCGTAGGGCTACCCAGTGGGTTAGAAAGTGACACAGAGGAGTCCTGATCAAGAGTCCGTATGTGACGAGTTGGGAATGAGATCGGGTTGGCTATACAGTATGTTCCCCCCAAGTCCCATGTGAATATTTACCAGCCATGACAGTGTGTGGCTGGTAGTGTTTTCACCTTGTGAGTCTGTGTGTGAGTCATCATGTCAAAATGTGGCCCTGGAGACGCCTACTGTAGCAGGTGTGTAATTGACATCAAAATGAAGGCAGAGTTCGAAGATGGGTGTGGTTCGAGCAAGGGCTCCGGAAGTACGGGGGGTAAGAAACAGAGAAGGGGCCATTGGTCCCCCCATTTACGCCCCCTGGCCTGATTTGACATCGCAGCTGGTGTGATCCCATCGCAAGATGGTCTCTAGCTGTTATTGTGTTTTTTTTATTTATTTTACCATTGAGCACTTGGTTTGGTTTTAGCCATTCTCAGGGTGCATTTGCGTCCCACCTCTTTATACCTGCCTGTTTGTGCACCACAACCTAGATACAACGTTGTTTTTTCTTTCACGATGTGAGTCTATGTGTATATATCATTGTATATATGGAGATTTCAGCCCATCTGTTGTTTATATACTACTAATTTGCAGCAACTATATTTTAACACAGTTTAAGTATCTGGCAAGTTGCAAAATGTTAATACCGAACAGTTTTGCTAAATGTTTGGCATAAATGTAATTTTTAGGAGTCTGCTTTGGGAGATTTATGTGGACGCAATGAAAATAAACCAAAAGTTTAAAACTGATTTTTATAATTTAATTTAAAAAGCAAATCAATGTTCACATTTCATCTGCAAAATTCATTATAAAAATAGTCAACTGCTTTGCAGATATATTTGTGGTTGAACTTTTGTTTACAGTGGTAACTGACAGGAATGATAATTAAAACTAAACCTGAAAACAAAACCTTTTTATTATTATTTTCTAAAGTATTAAAACTAAATTACAAAACAAATAGAATTACAAATGCTGTTGTTTTTTGCTCCAGTGTTGCTAATGGAAAAGGCCACTGAAGAGCCAGCTGTCGAGTGCACTGGCTTCACACGCAAAGCTGATGACAATGATTCTCTAATTGTATTTCACATTACAAGTACACAAATGCGTGAAATGGCAAAAACAGTGATTCAATTATACATGGTGGGTTGATGCGAGAAAGAGTTTTCCAGTATGGGTGTTAGAACTAATGGAATGAAACCAGCAAATGGAGTACAGCTTCTAGTTACTGGCCAAATTGGTCCAGTAGAGTTTCACATTTCTACATGTTGTGCGACTGCAGCTGACATGCTGCGTGGGGAGTGTATGAATAAAACACAAGCACACACAATCACATTTACATGTACAATTTTCAGCGTGTGAAGGGCATATGCATAAGTATCAGACAGTCAGAGGGAACAAGCTGGCTTGTCCTTTCTCAATGACGCATAACAGCCTTGTTTTTTTAAAGATGTGTGTACCCTTGAAAACTTGGCTTTGAATCTGGCTGGAAATGATCACATCTCATCCCTTCTTCCTGTTCCTGAACAAGACAAGAAATTCAAGAATAATACACAAAATACATACAGCACACTAAAGTACAACTATGTAAAACAAAACATATGTTTACATTGAAGTGACAAAGCCCTCTACCGGATGGTCCATTGGGAGAAAAGGAGGAAGTCAGTTGATGTTTAAAGAGCGACAGTTGTAAGACGAAAACAGGGACAACTCCCAGACCGGACAACGCAGTCGTAGCGACCTGTCAATCACAATGTAGCCACGCCCAAAACATACCCTGCTTTATTGTCTATTTGACTTTAAATGGTACTATAATTTACTAAATGAACATCGTGCTGTATTGAAGAAGACTTCAAACTAGCGATTGAGAAAACTCATGTTTACAATGTTTACTGAGGTAATAAATCAAGTGAGAAGTAGGGTCATTTTCTCATAGACTTCTATACAATCAGACTTCTTTTTGCAACGAGAGGAGTCGCCCCCTGCTGGCTATTAGACAGAATGCAAGTTTAAGGCATTTCGGAATTGGCTTCACTTTTCAGACCCGGAGGTTGCCCACTGGTCAGAAAACACTTCTATGTTTTGTACTAAAGGGCATGGACAAAGAATGTATTTTGTTGTTTAATTTGGAGGACTTCTTGCATTGTGACCTTCTCTTTAAGGAGGACCTGGGCTCCATATATCCAGATGGAAATAACCAGAAGCACTCCTAATAAAAGGAACCTTCCAGCCCAATATACCGAGGAATTACGTCCATACTGGACAATTCTGCACATCCAATTTATGTCCAATGCCATTATTCAGTGCCAACGCAGAAAATGTGTCGTGAGGTGGAAAGAATGGTTGACGAATTGTTCATTGTTACAGTGACCCAAAACACACCTCAAATGGTTTCAGGTTAGAAATAAAAAGATGTAAGATAAAATAAATCCTGAAGAGAATGTTACCTTATAAACAACTGACTATACAGTATATTATATATGTTGTTTCACAAGGATAACAAGAAAAGAGTAGAAGTGTGAAAGTGGTAGAAACATTTGTGTTCTCTGCACTTTAATTGGCTTTGTTGAGTGTTTGTTGTAACACCCAGGACCATTCCACCAAATCAACATCTTTGGATTTTCTCGGCTAAAACACCCCACTGATTTTAATTGTGTTCAGTATGTGCTCAAACGACTGTTGGTCTAAATTTAGACTGCTTGCTAAAGAAGACAACATGCTACAACACTGGGATTTCTCCTATAAGCAGTGCTTCTATAGCGTGCTTCTTCGCTTATTGACAGTGGACAGTGTATATTCATCCATTTCACAATACTAATGCAAGAAAATTCAATTACTGTGTGTTTGCTAATAAAATGACGATGGCCGGAGGGGTAGACAGGCAGATGGATGACCCTGATCCTGAGGGTGACAATTATTGATGCCTCACAGAGAGACAAATAGTAAACACCATCGTGTTTGCCCTTAAAGCTTTATTTAACTTTTGTCATGCTTGTCCCCAGCTGGCTGGATCGTTCTGTCATTTTTTGTTTAGCATTGATTTTTTTTTTTTTTTAGCCTCTGTTAATGTAGACACAGTTATAAATTAATTCACAAAAGGAATATCCTTCAAATATGTTATAAAATATGTTTTGGTAAAGGAGGTTGCGCTTAAACAATGGGATTCACGGCAAGTCCAATAAACATAAAAATGTGTAAGGGTATTACATCCCAGATTTCAAAATCAAGGAGGACAAAATACTAACATTTCACTTGTTTAATTGGCTCACATCACTAGCTTATAAAATCTAAAATTTTTCTAGGGCTGTGAATTGATTAAAATATTTAATCGCAAATTAATCTCACACTTTTTATCTGTTCAAAATGTACCTTTAAGGGAGATTTGTACTTAATACTCATATCAACATGGGAGTGGGCAAATATGCTGCTTTATGCAAATGCATGTATGTAACTTTTATTGGAAATCAATTAATAACACAAAAACAATGACAAATATTGTCCAGAAACCCTCACAGGTACTGCATTTAGCATTAGAAATATGCTCAAATCATAACATGGCAAACTGCAGCCCAACAGGCAACAACAGCTGTCAGTGTGTCAGTGTGCTGACTTGACTATGACTTGCCCCAAACTGCATGTGATATCATAAAGTGGGCATGTCTGTAAAGGGGAGACTCGTGGGTACCCATAGAACCCATTTTCATTCACATATCCTGAGGTCAAAGGTCAAGGGAGCCCTTTGAAAATGACCATGCCAGTTTTTCTCTACCAAAATTTAGCTCAGGTTTGGAGCGTTATTTAACCTCCTTTGTGACAAGCTACTATGACATGGTTGGTACCGATGGATTCCTTAGGTTTTCTAGGTTCATATGATGCCAGTATCTTTACTCTAACTACAACCTAAATATCGCAAGTTTGCGTTAACTTTGACAGCCCTAAACTTTTCACAAAGGAATACATGCTGGTGTTAAATGTACTGGTATATTTCAGGCTGGACGTTCATAATAAAATCTGCTACAGAATAAAATGTGGTGCCAATTTAAGTGATCCACTGCTTTTAAAGGTTCATTACATTCTGGCTAAAGACATCAGTTCATATAATCTGCTAAATCATCTTTATTGTGCAGATTAGAGAGGCTCATTATTGATACTGGGATGATGTTCCGACGATCATCAGGCCAGATTGTTCTCATTGTGAGAAATATTGTGACTTTTTAGGTTGAGATTTATACCCTGCCCCATAAAAGATGAATATAGTGGTGAAGGGAGTTGCTGCTTTCACTCTTTTGTTTATGTCACTGTAGGAATTTGAATATTTTCAATTTACCTCCAGCAATGGTCAAAAACAAAGCCTGCGGTGCAGCTGAATAGCTTTTTGGAAACATTTTAAACGGCAGGTGAGCTGACATTGCCTTACAGCCTGTCTGTCTACTGCATCATTTACCCAGTGAGGACAACAATGGAGCCTAATCTCAAATTGCTTATTGACTCATGCACCATTATTTTAAACCATGGTGCATTTCACGTGAAGCTCATCGATTTGAGGTCTCACTTAAATCAGGAAAACCAAACCGTACTTTCGTCCCACCAGAGGACGGGACAATAGTCTCTCCAGTCTCTCCGCCAAACCAGTGTGGGTCTGTCTGGTATATATTACTTTAGGGTTTGTTCAAAGTTGTAGTTTCATGATGCCTAATTAATGGAGTGCGTGAACCACCTTGGTCTCCCATTAATTCCAATAAGAAAAAGCAATCAGATTGAGAAAGGTAACACAGCTGGTTTCATAAACCTGCTGAGGAAGGAATTTCAGCCTCCTGCCCTGAGGGATGTCAGTGTTTACCAAACACAGCAGTGGATTACATGTACACTAATGAATTTAAGATGGACTAAAAAATGGTGAATATAATGTGTAAAATACTCAAACCAAATCAGATTTAATTGACAGTGTTTAATAAAAAAGGTATATTAAACATAAACAAATTACTTTGTTATATTGGGTAATAAATCATAAATATTCTCAACATTGTGCTTAATTATACCAGCAAAGACATTGTACACTTCCTATTTTCATATACGTCACTGAGGGCTTTTTGTTACTGGATACCAGATGCCAATTAATACACTACTTATGTTATTGCAGTGAGCACAATTTTCCCTTAATTAAAATACCAATATGCACTACCAGATATGTTATTTCTTAATATTTAGGAAGGTTTGTTCACTACATCAACTACATTAACTTTGGCTAAAAAATAAGATGTGATCATTTTTGAGATCGACAGGTTTAGTCAATGTAAAGGCTATTACTGAAATAACTGATGCCAACTGGCACAGTCTGTGTGTGTACACACTTTCAGAAATATAATTGTGCGCTGCACTCTGCCAGACTCATCCTCCTGCAGCTATGATGAACAGGAAGCCAAAACCTCTGCGTGCTCCACCGCAGGCGGCTGCTGGTGTTTTGGGAACATGCGGGCTGACAGCTAATGTTTCATATAGTAGTCTTTAATGAGGGAAATGTTTCATCCACTAGGAGTTGTCATCACCATTTTATTTTCCATCCTAAATAATGTTAAAATAGATAACAGGGTTCGACATTAACCATGGCCCGATGGCTCGGGGCCACCAAGTTTGATCAGGTCTATCTTGAGAATGAGACGGCGTGTCTCAATGAGATTACGGTGTCTATGTCCTAACTATAGACTGTATACTGAATGTGAGTGTCAGCGACAAAATCAGTTGGTAACACTTTATAGTAACCATCATTTATAAATGATGAGTTGATTAATTAAGTTAATTAAACTTAGGTAATAGTTATTTTACTGTAACAAACAATGAATGGATAATTAATAATGTTTACTAATTATTAGTAATGCTATAATTTGTGTTATTTTGGCTGACGGCCGACCGTCGGCTTGGCGTGTCAGGGCCTTAAGAGGAAATGTAGCATACTGAATGGTGTGAAAATCTGACCTCTAAATTAAGTTTGTTTCTGTGAGGCGGAGCTTCTGATATTTCACAGTGGGTAAGATGTTGCATGATCTTGTGGAAAACATCCTGTGGCCTTTGTTTCCATCTTTTGACCATTTTGATCTGCTAAAAAAAACTACGACAAACGCTTGAGTAGTCTGCAAAATAATGTCTTTTTGCTTTCAGCAGAGAGTTTTACAGTTGCAAAGCTCCTTTACAAACTTAGTTTATGTGCTTCAGTCAGGCAGCTGGGACAAAAATGCAAAGGCAATCAGAAATGTGTACTTTCCAATCTATGTGATTCAGATAACATTGGTTGTGGAGCTGAAATCTAAAGCTAAAATCTACATAAAATTGGTTAGTTTGTACACAGCACAGTATATAATTTTCTTCACAACACATACAGTATAGGTACACAACACAGTGCAGGGTTATGGGGGGTAACATCAGAATGGTTCAATGGCTCACCTTATAGGGGAGCTAAAAGAAACACTTTTTCCCCCTAATTTCTGTTCTTATCATTCCAAATCGCCCTTTTAGTCACAGCCACTCAATCACATCCACAAAGCTTGACTGAGCGGCTGAGGTCCTTGGGAAGGGCAACAATATTTTTTTTTACTTTCAAATTGACTGCTACAGGCCTGGAATTGATTAGACTGTCTGTCTGTCTGTCTGTTTGTCTGTCTGTCTGTCTGCATCCATACACAAGCTCCTCAGTTTGAGTCTGGAGTTTAGTCCTTGTAAGTCTGCTGCTGCTATAATTATCATCATTCAGTCCTGCAGATCTGTATCTGCTTTCATTATAAGATAAGAATATGATGTTGTGTACTAAAGCAGTGTGGCTGACATTGCAGTGTGGACCACACTGGAACATGCAGTCTTAAATATGCATCAAATAACTCTCCGCTAATAACATAATTAATTTCCACCCATACAGTCAAGAATGCAAGAGGTTGTGCCAACTTTAGATAATACGAGGATAATATCAGCACACACACACACACATATTTATTTTTTTAACTGTTCAACAGATATCGTGATAAAATCATTATTAGGGCTGTCGAAGTTAACGCGATAATAACACGCTAACTAACTCAAATTTGTTTTAACGCCACTAATTTCTTTAACACATTAACACAACTTGCATCTGGCTGTTGTTTTAAAGCTAGAGTGAAGGTACTGGCATCACGTGAAACTAAAAAACCTAAGGAATCCATTGGTACCAACCATGTCATAGTAGCTTGTCGCAAAGGAGGCTAAGTAACGCTCCAAACTTACGCTAAATTTTGGCGAGGAGAAACTGGTATGGCCATTTTCAAAGGGGTCCCTTGACCTCTGACCTCAAGATATGTGAATGAAAATGGGTTCTATGGGTACCCACGAGTCTCCCCTTTACAGACATGCCCACTTTATGATAATCACATGCAGTTTGGGGCAAGACACACTGACAGCTGTTGGGCTTGAGTTTGTCATGTTATGATTTGAGCATATTTTTTATTCTAAATGTAGTACCTGTGAGGGTTTCTGGACAATATCTTTCATTGTTTTGTGTTGTTAGTTGATTTCCAATAATAAATATATACATACATTTGCATAAAGCAAGCATATTTGCCCACTCCCATGTTGATAAGAGTATCAAATACATGACAAATCTCCCTTTAAGATACATTTTGAACAGATAAAAAAATATGTGATTCATTTGAAATTACTCACGGTTAATCATGGACAATCATGCGACTAATTGCAATTAAATATTTCAATTGATGGATCGTGAATTAATTTGGCCACGTTAAAGTGAAAATCGGATTTTGTGACAGGCCTACTATCTACAATATATTATTTTAGCGCTGGCATTTGCTCTCTGCTTGCCAACATAACAAAGATGCTTCTCACAGATGTAATGTGTTACTGGAAACAGAATGAGAAGAAATCAAGCACATGATCCACTTGTACCCCTAGTGCCTTTTCACACAACAGCAAATTGATTGTTTTACTGTTTTTCTAATTTGCTTTGGCTCAATTCTCGAAAGAAAATTATTTTTTTCAAAACAATGAGCTCAAATCTCTGAACAATTAGTTTGTTGTTCACAACAGATTATAATTCATCATTCATTGCGCTAGTTTTGGCACATGAGTGCAAAAGAGTACAATTATCTACAATTTGTTTTTGTTTTTGTTTTCCTCTTGCACGTCTTGCTGATCAAAACTGTTTAGCTGATTCTCAGTGAAATTCTTGCACTCTTCACAACTTTTAAACATGTATATTCCATAAATATCTATGACATGGTGTTAAGTACTCTGAGGAGGTACAATGAGTTGTTTTTTTTACTGAGCTACAGTTGATTCTTTCATTGTTGCAAGTTTTTTTTTATTTTGACATGAATGTCGTTTAGTGGCAGATTTTTTGTTCACTGTATATGACTTTACATGAAAGCTCAAAGGTGAATTTTCTACATTTCTACACAAATACATTTACTGTACAAACACGCGCGTACATATCCTGTTCCTGTATACTACTATAACTAAAAACTAGATAGTTATAGGAGTTATATCTGTATATAAGAAACATTTCCAGGGTTGACTGCCGTGGTATACAAATGTCTTTTTTGTTCTACTTTTTGTTGACACTGACTGCTTACTGTACGATACATGAATGTCAGTTTTGTCTAGCTGAAGGCTGTTGTGTATCGCACTGAGCTGTTTAGATACCCATTTCAACAGTAGGTCAAAGTTTACTGGGAAAAGTCAATACTTTAGCCTACAATACTGTATACACAGAAAAAGGTTATGGAGATTTGTGTTTATACAGTAAATATATTTGTGTAGCAATGTGTTAACAGAAATTTCACCATTGAGCTTTCATGTAAAGTCCTATACAGTGAACAGAAAAGTTGCCACAAAATGACATCCATGCCAATACATTTTTTTTTTTTAAAACCCCACAACAATGAGAAAACCTGCAGTAATTCAGTAAAAAAACAACTAATTGTATCTCCTCACTCTACGTAACACTGTGTCATAGATACTTATGGAATATACATGTATGTCTGACAGATTTTGATAATTGAATGGATCATTTTGCATGTGATGGCTGTGATGAAATAGTGTTTAGAAGGTGTGAAGAGGAAGACAACTTTACTGAGAATCAACGCATCAGTTTTGATCAGCAAGACATGTGCAAGTGGTTATTGTGCAAATTGTACACAATTGTACTCACCCTTTGCACACATGTGCCAAAAAACGTGTAATTTGCTTTAATGAATGAGAAATTCTAATTTGTTGTGAACAACAAACTAATTGTTCAGATATTTGAGCAAATTAAAAAAAAAAAAAAAATTCTCATTTGAGAATTGAGCCAAAGCGAATGAGAAAAACTGCCGTAGGATGAAAATCAGTGAAGTGTATATTGATGCTCTGCCAACGTCATGGCTACATGACAAGATGCTCAATCAGCAACCAATGAGGTGTGAGTCCTCCTGCCAGTTTTCATTGAATGTAAGAGACTTACAAAATGTAAGAATATTGAATGAATTGCAACAGAAATGCAGCTGCAGTCGATTATAGAAGAGAGACAGAACTGCAGCACAGCCTTGCTTTTCTCTCCTGATCCAAATGAACTGAAAACTTTCCTTTTAGCGATGTTCATCGTTGCATAATGAAAACCATCTTCACCACACGGAGCAAGAAGTTCAGTGGACTGAATATACAGCTTGTAACGCCAGCGCACAAGTGCACCATATGAAATATGAATCAAGAAAGGACACATCTACATGTGTTTTGTCTTTTTTAAGAAAAACGTCTACTTTGATAGATTTGAGTCCTCATAAATACCAAGGGAGCTTGTACGGGCTTTTCCTCTGCCTCGCCCATTGTTGTGTCTTAATAAATTAAAATAATCTTGTTGAAGCAGAAGAAAGCTTCAGACATTCCAGCACAGCACTGAATATTTCATTTAGGTTTCCAGTGTTAGCATGCAGCAGCTAATGATGAACCCAGCCTCCTCTAAGCCTCTTACATCCCCCCAAAAATACTTCCACTTCAGTTTCTCATCCAGGGAATAAGCGGAAATTGACACGGTCATCATGTGTTGCTGGACATTGTAAGAAAATGCCAGAAAAATTAGGAATAACTAAGATATCATACAAACCATTGAATGAGGATACGTTGTATGCAGTTTATATGTCTAGGGCTTTTATTGTGAAAAGTAAGATTGGAAGGAGTATATCTGGTATGCGCTTCCTTTGTCAAGGTTGAAAGGAGTAATAGCCGTCTTGGTGTTGTTGTACACTACGAGTGTACGTATTGAATATGTCCATTTTGACGCTTTTTCTGACGCTTTTTTGCCGTGTAATATTCGCATTCTGTGTGAAAGTACTCATGACAAAAACAACAGTTTGAAAAAATATATTAACGTGTGAATTAATTGCACGAAAAAAAACGCCCCCAGTGTGTAAAGGCCTTTAATGTCAGCTTGAGAAAACCTTAAAATCCTGATTTGCACAAGAATATCAATCATAAAATTCATTCATTTTGGATGAATAAAAGTTTCATTTTTCTACATCTTTTCTCAAGGTTGAAGACAAAAGAGAAAGGGGAACAATCTACAAATAACAGCCACCATCTGTCAAGTTCACCAGCCTTGGGCCTTTTTTCTACAAGAAGAGATGGGACCATAGTTTGTCCTCACTTGGGTCTTGTCTTGTATGACTGTTTTGTCCCAAGGCTCTTGAACATTCACATCCTCTCGGTTGTGAGTTTCTACATTCTCATTTGTCCTTCTGTTATTATTTCTCTTTGCAACCCTCAGGACTGTAATAATAATCAGGACCTCGTGGTCCTTGTCGGAAACAATCCTCTTTCAAACTCCACAGTCCTTCCACAGAGTTCCCTACACTCTGTCCAGCATCCACATGATAAGAGGCCTGGTGCCACACTGACAGGTCCTGACCCCTCGCCTACATGCTGAGGCTGGGATCTGAGCAGCGCGGGCAGTTCAGGGCCACGCTCGCCGCATTTCCATTTTGTGTCAGAAAGATTACGATCATTGAAGATGATGTTGGCGCAAACCCGTTTTATGGCTTAGCATATAAATGGAAAAAAGATTTTATCGCCAACAACTAAAGAGTTCATTGTAACTGCCTGATAGGCTCTGCTACACAGCATGCACAAGAGGAAAAACTGCTTTTTGTTAGTAAAACTGAAGATATTATGCTTTTAGACAATTAAAACAGAACGCTTCTGAAGTCTGTCGATGGTGAAACAGACATCTGAGAAACTGTTTGCCGTGTCGACCTCTCAATCTGTTGCCAATTTGCAGTCTTCAAAAGCAAAGTTACTCCAGAAAGCAGAGTGCTTCACAGTCAACTGTGAAATGTAATAAGCATAAGAACTTAGGAAGCACTCAGAGAGCACATTCCTCCAACAAGGCTCATTTGAATTTGTTTTAATAATAGAAAATATTTTCAAGTTTTAAATCTGCATCTGAATGAGGAATCGGGATCTGCATGCATCAAACCAATAATCACGCCAATTTCTGGAGAAAGTCCTGGGAACATTGCAGCTCTGTACAAAGGTGCACAATTTCAACTGAGCCAGACTCATGACCCAGCCCGGTCACATGAAAAGGCATTTGAATGACACAATAATGTGCCAAAATCGTGCAATAAGAACACCATTTTTGCTTTTGGCGTGTCATTTGTACACAATGTAATCTGTACTGACTGCAATGTAAATGCATCTGCGTAAATATGGTACGCTCAGAGCTAGTGACGTAGAATAAAAAGTGAGAGAGACTGCTTATGGGTGGGCGGGGGGGTGAATGTGTCCAACACGTGTTGTGTTACATTAGAGATGTTTGTGATGATTTTTCTGTACTTATGCTACGTTGTTTACAAACGTATTTTACTTAGTTTCCATGCTTATTTTAAGCCCAACCATGACGTTTTTTTTTAAAAAATCTAACAAAGTAGTTTTGTTGCCTAAACCTAACTGCGGACGTTACCGTAGTTTTGTTGCGTGACGTACAAATGACGCCTGAAAAGCCTAAAATGCGTCCTTGTGGGTTGCATGACCACTGAGTTATGGCTCAGTCAAATGCATGAGATGCATCATAGTTTGGAGGATTACTCCAGTCGAGTAGACATCTGCACCTGTCTACATATAGTTGCAATTATACACAGCATTTTAGAGCCAAGATGTCAATTTATTACAAATAATGCACACTCAGAGGAATCGGGCAATAAAATAAAAAATTCAGGGAAATTGGATGACCCTCCGCCGTTTCCTACTTTCTCGTTTCGACTCACTTTTTGGTTGACGTATACAGCACGGATATTACATGCGATACATAGGTGAATCATTTTTTTCCCCACCCCTATATCATGTTGGACCTTTTCATGTAAAGCATAATGTGGTCTAAATGCCAAGTGAGTCATCTCAGGAAGCTGCCACATTTACGTGGCATATGATGGCACTTTTCAGGAATCATTCATTGAGTGTTGCTGTTTGCCAGAAAGTGGCAATATTGCAGGCGTCAGATGTTTTCAGCGTTTGTTGCTTTGAGAAGGCATTTGAAGTCGCTCCCAGTTCCCCACCTGTAGACAGAGATCAGTGGGAAATTGATTGGTGCTTTAAAACAGCAGTAGGCAGGTCAGTGTGGCTCCCTTTGATGTGCAGATATTTCACCTGCTCGTGCTACAGCTCAGCGTGTGTGTGTGTGTACATGTGTGCGTGTGTGTGTGCAGGGACTGGCTAGAGGCTGTCACCAGAGGCTGTGCCTGAGACACTGTTGCCATGGTAACACATTTTCCAATTTGATGACAGGCATGAAAGGCATGTTAAGAGATTGAATGTTTCTGTAAGGGCAGACACGCACATGCAACTTTCACCCCACAGAGAGCGAGCGAGAGAGATGTGTGTGTGTGTGTGTGTGTGTGTATTTCCAAATGCAGTGTATGGTAGCCTTTTTTTGTTTTTTACTTCATATTTGTATGTTAGCCTGCACATTTTTGTTAGCTGTAACGCTATTTAGAGACGTTAATTTAAACCCTCCTTGAGATTTGAGACTGAAATGATGCTCACCAGTAAGCTGTATGTATTATAATATGATATATAAAATACACCATCATTTCACAGTGTGCTGCGTTATGTGTAATGATTCTCCGTGATAAAAAAAACTGCATGTCCAACGTGCATCACTTCTAAAAATGTAGGCACAACCAACGCTGAAATCAGATCAATGCATCTTGACAGGCCGTGGATAATTATTCGCTTTGATTAAGGCTGAGTCGCTGAGCATTTGCATTTCAGAGTGCCTTTGTGTGGCTCACCAAACTGAACTGATTGCATTTTCATAACAATGGAAGGATAAAAACTGAAAATAGAAAAAAGAAAGATGACGACAAGTGATGTCTTGCAAACGTGGATTCATGTAATACATTTACAGCTTGAAGATTTTTTTCACCAACTTTATGTACACCCCTCATGTGTACTCAACTGAAGACAGAAAAACATAAAAGACAATAAGATGGTAAACAATTTAACAGAATTCCTTTCTTTGGATTTTTTCTGTTACAACACACATGGCTGCATACTTTATTTCGCTCATGTCTGCTCTCGGATCAGCACATTTATTTCCAGCATAAGAACTTCAGGAAAAATCTGACACTTTGAAATTGAAAAATCCCCTTCATTTCAAGTTTAAGAAGAAGACTTCAGTGAGGGAGTGGATGAAATAAGAAGGCTTCAGCCACATGTTAATTCACACTTACGGAGGTGGAAGAGTTGCTTTGAAAAAAAGTAATGAAATATAAAAAGTAGGGATGTCACGATTTCAATTCTAAATCAAATATTGATCGAAATGAGCTATCTATTTCGAGCTTCGAAGTCAAAAGCAGGATCGGTGATTCTCCCAGTATTTTTTCTTTCCGCCGCCGCCTACTTGCGTGTGTGCGTGCGAAGGAAAAAATCACTTCAAAGACAACACAGAGTATCTTACCGTTAGCCTGCAGCTGCAATTCCAGACACCATGACCACGGCCAAAGTCAGAGTTGACGGAGAAACAACAGAACTGGAAAATCCTCTTGCTTCCCTGAAGTCACCGGTGTGGCAACATTTTGCCTTCCCCGTGAGTTATGTAAACAACGAACGTGTCTTTGACAGAAAAACTGCAGAAGATTAAGAGACTGCAGCTACCAAAGAAAACAGCGCTCAGCAAACTGTTTGCCGATTTCAGCTGCAGTTGCACTATCTCCACTTAAAATTGATTGCGTGTCTACATGGCTTTGTCTGATAAAGCATGTGGCCGCCGACTGGGACGTCATGGTGCATTCAGGTGCACCTCCTAAATTCTGAGAAACTCTAGTTGTTGTAAAGTTCCTTCCTGCCATCTAGTGGAACTTCTTTTTGTTGTTTAACAGCTTGTTCCCCAATTGACTGGTGAAATAATAAGTTATTGTTATTACATATTAAATAGATTATTTAGATTTGACCATATGGCCTTAGTGTGGTACACACAACAATGGCCTGTTTAAATCGAAAATCAAATCGTGACCAAAAAGTTTGCACCTACAGGATAGAAGTTGAAGTTGATAATAGCCCTGAAAGAAGATGCTCGGTAGCTGGAGCTTATTGTCATCTCAGGTGAGCTGCTTGACTGGCATGGGAATCTAAATCGCTCCGGATATGAACATGAATATGCAAGCAGATATGTAAATTTGGGATGCTAATTTGAGATCTAGGAAGCTGCCGTCTGTACTTTGGAGAAAGCCAAGCTTCAACTGGGTTTTAAAACCTCCGCTTAGGCCACGGCCTGTTTATTTCCCAATTATTCATGTCATAAAGCTGCATCGCAAACGTTTCACAGGGAGCTGCTAAATCACAGTTCATGACACAAACACTGTATGTGTGTGTGTGTGTGTGCGCTCGTGTTTACAAACACAGTGCACATACAAAGCTGAGCTCGTGAATTCCTATCTTGACAAGAGCGCTGCAGAAGCTAAGACAGCAGTGGGAGTCTGAGACTGCCTTCTTTCCCTGTCAGGGTTAATTCGAGGCATTATAAGTGCAGAGTTGCACGCAAATCAAACCCAATGTGTTGAAATGAGCGTTCTTTAGAGGCACACCGCTACGCCCCGTATCAAACGTAACTAAAAGGAGGTCATTCTGGAGCTATGATTACTCCACTCCGCTCAGAGCCGCTGCATAACGAACAGCGATGACTTTCAGTCCTCCAGCTTTTATGGAAACATACATTTTATGAAATCGTACCCTTGAAGGTCATTATTTTGTATTTCATCCATTATTTGGAATTGTGCTATACCACTCAATGACATTTATGTCTACATACATAATGTATATAACAGGAAAAATACCTGGTTTAAAATAATATGCGGTGCATTCCAGCGAGGAGGAAATTTAATAAATGGTTCAGTAAGAGGTTTTATGTTGGCTGACAACAGTGGGAGCTTCTGGGAGGGTAAACAAACTAGTTGGATTTAGATTTTTCAAGGTCGTTAATAGAGATAGACATTATGATCACTGTGCGTCCTTAAAGGAAAGTACGTATAATTAGGTTTGAGTTAAGCTTCTTTATTGATCTGCTCTGTGCCTCAGTAGCAAACACTTGAAAACTGTGTTTGTACCCGACAGCTCTGCAAGTATGTCGTGGACAAATACAAATGCCTGGAGACTGTAAGACTAGTACAACTGTCAATAAAGGTTTGGTAGACAGGGAAGTAACCGAGAGCAACAGAAATTATAAAAATAAGTGGACAGTTTTGATAATTGCAGCGTTTGTCGCTCTTTATACTTCCTGGTTCACCATAACGTGGATTACACATGAATTGATTTTGTTGGACATATACGAATTACAATGCGTAACTTTTCGTAGGTATAGCTACGAACAGTGTATGAGACCAGCCTGATGTAGCCTATTATTCCTCCTGACTGCTTTCATGGGTTGTGTTGTGTTGATCAGACAGTATCACTCAAAACCTATACTGCCTATCACTATAATCACAATCCTGTGTTATGTGGGCCACTATTTATACTTTTCTGGGAAGATCTGCCATTAATCACGTTCTCAAGGGGCATCACTACTGGCCTATAAAAATGACTGTTGTGGTATCTTACAGAAATACATTTACATCACCAAACAGTAGTTTTACCCAGAGAACATGTATGATACCTTTATATTATCATATCAAAGTGGGATGTGAAGAGTAGGATGGATCAAAGATGGATGACACATTGAGCATTCCATCTATCTCACATGAGAAGCAAGTCTCCTCTTGGGGCTTCATTCCCCAAAGGATGTCACGGATGTTTGCTATGTAGAGCCTCTCTATCATTTGATCCCCTTATAGAGCTTCTCTATGCAATAGTACGGCAAAGTATTAGAGCCACGGATAGGAAAAAATAATGCAATATTTTGAGATTAAATTTGAAATTTGAGAAAAATGTTGTGACTCATCAGAAAGTGACAGTGCAGTCCAAACACAAGTCTTTTACAAGTACAAAGAGTAACTGTAGGCTACAGTATGGACTGGTCGAGAAATGCTTAAAGGGATAGTTTGGGTGTTTTGAAGTGGGGTTGTATGAGGTACTTATCCATAGTCAGTGTATTACCTACAGTAGATGACAGTCAACACGCCCCCAGTTTGGAGAAGCAGACAGGAGCACCAGCACGGAAGCAAAGCAATGCACTGCTGTGGACGGGGTCGGCAGCAAAACATATTTTAGCCGACTAAAAGAAAGGCCCACCTAAAAAAAATCAATATCAGTTTAAGTGTACGCTATATTTAGAATATTTTCACTGCTTTATCTTGCTGTCACATAGCCCTTTCCGTTGTAACTTTTCTTATCTAAAAGTTTTTCTTGTTATATTTTGATTTAATTCTCGAAATGTCTGATTTGTATCTGTCCGAACAGTGACATTAATACTCCATTGTACAGTGGAGACCATGAAACAATATAGTCTAATCTGTCATTCTTATTTTTATGCTTAATTTTTGGTTTGTGGTGAAAAGTTTTAGCTCTACAGATTATGTATTATCAACAGATTTCCTTTTAGCAGTAAAATAAAAATATATATTGATAGTATTCACAAATTAATTTAAGGAACAAGTTAAGTAGGGCTGAAACTACCCATTGTTTGGTCTATAACATGTCCGAAAATGGTGAAAAATGTCAATCGATGTTTCCCAAAGCCCAAGATGACGTCCTCAAATGACTTGTTTTGTCCACAACTCAAAGATATTCAGTTTACAGTCATAGAGGAGTAAAGAAACCAAAAAATATTCACATTTAAGAAGCTGGAATCAGAGAATTTTGGCTTTTATTTCCTAAAAAATAATTAATTTAATTTAATTGATTATCAATATAGTTGGCGATTAATTTAATAGTTATCAAATAATCATTGCAGCTCTAAACTCAAAATTTCAACTGAATTGCATTTGTAGTGCAAATCATTTCAATAAAGCAGTCAAAACACGTTTAATCTGAGTCATTTTGAGCCTTTATTCTTGGCTGCTGTAGAGCAGTATTATTTTACAGGCTACGGTTTGGTTCAAGTACTAATATAGTGACCTAAAGCTGTGGGTTTTGAAACGGAGAATCATTCATCAGTGTCTGACCTCAGTGAGTCTGGACACAGTCAGACACAGTGATGAATGGAGCCCATCCGATGTTCCTCCCCTTTTTGATTTAAAAGTTTATAACATTTAGCTGTGCTGTATCTCACTTTCTCCGTTTATATGACATGTCTGTTTTGTTGGCGTCATAGGTCATGATTACTGGCTTTTTTTAAAGCTTTTTTTTAGTGTTTAATGCCTAATATAGTTCTAGCAAATGTGGCATCTAATTAACTGTCAGGACTTTGCCAGAGAGAAATGATGGATAATGTGGAAGGGTGGCATTAATAAACCCAGCCAAGCAGAGTAAAGCGTAGTCTTGGGAATAGGGACGCCTGGGCTCTGGGGTACTATTGCTTTCAGTGGGGCTGTACAGATGGAGGCGCGTGTGTTTCAAGTTTGAATCGAGTCGGCCGTTGTGTGAGAGGATACTCGCTCGCTGCCGGGGTGCAGCGATCGGGGAAGAGTTTAACAGCGGTGTGCAGTCACTGTCATGCTGCAGAGTCATCTGTGATTTACAGTGTAATTGGTGCATAATTTGCCAGCTGGTACATGTTTAATTTGATAAATTATGTTTCCGGCACAAGAAATGAGAGCTGAATAAAATTTTCCTTTGTCATCAATATATTTCCATCCCACTGTCGCCATGTGTTTTTGGTGAAATAAAAGATCTGAATTAGACAGTGTATATTACGACTAAAATTACAATATATTCACTTATTATGTACAGAAAAATTCATTTCCATGGCCTCTGCCATTTCTGACAACGTCAACAAACACGTCACAACTCGTGAACTCTGAGCTTTCAGAAACTTTCCACTCATGAGGTCGTGAATACGACAAGAGGGGTGCGTTCATATGGACTCCTCTAGTGAACACGGTAAACACGACCCCATTTGAAGGCACCAGTAGTCACCGTGACGTCACCCATTGGTTTGTGGACTGCCGTTTGGAAGCCTCAAGTCGTCACTTTGGCTGTCGCCATCTTGGTTTTTGGCTGTTAACATCTTGTTTTTTTGTAACCAGAAGTGACACGAGAGGGTGGAGCTAAGTACCCAGACGAAGACATTTTTAGGCAACCAAATTGTGACACTTAACTTCCATGAACTGAAAACACACTGTGAAAGTTGTAAGACGAAAACACGGACAACCTCCAGAGCGGACAACGCCGTGGTAGCAGCAAGGTAGCCCCGCCCTAAAGCATACCCTGCTTTATGGTCTATTCGACTCTAAATGGGACCATAATTTACTAAATGAACATCATGCTGTATTGAAGAAGACTTGAAACTAGCGATTGAGACCATAAACTCATGTTTACAGTGTTTTCTGAGGTAATAAATCACGTGAGAAGTAGGCTCATTTTCTCATGGACTTCTATACAATCTGACTTCTTTTTGAAACAAGAGGAGTTGACCCCTGCTGGCTATTAGAAAGAATCCATGTTTAAGGCACTTCAGCATTGGCTTCACTTTTAAGACCAAGAGGTTGACCACTGAACAATATGCATGTTCGTCACACACCTTTGAGTTTAATATTGCAGCCTTTCCAAGAACACTGCACCTCTTGTTTCAACAGTAACTCTGTGCTTGTAAGGAGTCCACACAGGCCGCTGATAACAGCTAAGTAATAAATCGGTTTTAAATGCGGTGATCCGTCTGTTTATGGCACTAAATAATACCAAAACAACAGTATGAGTGTGCTGCTATGCCATTGCTACCTGAGGAGCTGTTTGCGAGCGCAGGGCTCAGCTGTAAACACCGTAGTACAAAGCCAAATCACAATACAGTAGCAAAACATTTCACCGCCTCAGCTGGAGACAAAGTTTACAGCCACAAACAGGAAAAAAAACTCTTTGTCAACAAGCTAACAACTTGTGAGAGGAGCAGAGAGGGGATGTACTGCTGGCTTATACATGGATGTGTGTGCTGTCTTTGAGGAGAGATGGGTGCAGTCCTGTCACAGACCCGGCTTTCATTTAACATGCCCTTTCCCGTGTGAATTAATCTGTCTCATGTCGCCGCGCTCGACGCCCACATATCTTCTTCTCACCCTTTTCCGTTTCTCATGTCTCCCTTTTTTTTCTCCTCCGCGTCCTCTCCGTGTCCCTCTGTGTGATGTTGCGCCCACCCTCCTCCTCCTCCTCTCCACCACCGCCACCATCACCAGGTCTGATTCACTGTCAGAATCCATCTGTCGCTTCCACACCAACCTTTCTGAGTATTTCAGCTCAGAGCACCTTTCACTTGCTAACACATTTAGGATCTCGGTTGCTGTGGAGGATAAAGAGAAGGAGGGTTGACTACTGGAACAAATAGCTTGAAAGATCCACAGCTGACAAATGTAACAGTGACTAACTAAAACCGAGAAGTTAAGCTGTCAAATAACAGCTAATAAGTTATCATACTGTTAATGTGTACACTAAGTATGACAAAGATGCTGTAATGCAAGATGTCTCGTTGCTGTACAGTATTGAGAGGCAAGATGGATAGGATAAGTCATGGTACAATGATTCAGCATTAAAAGTCATGTCATCAGTCCTCGGGGTAATGAATAGTGAAATCCATTTCCATGATAGAGCTATAAATGTCTTCTCCTTTCCAGCTCTGGAGCCTCCATTCCCATAATTCATCTCTCATCTGGGGATGTTTGCTGGTGAGTTACATGCTTCTATATGATCGTCACCTCTGACATTTACATGCGTGCACTACATCACGGTCAGTTTGGATGAATGTCATGGACCTCACTTTCCATTATGTGCCTCTGGATGGTGCTCAGGGACTCCTTTCGTCCTGCACTTTATGCTGTCTTTACAGGAACATGGGCCAAAAACATGTGACAGGGGATAGTAAATTCAGCATGATGCACTTTTTATTCATTAATTATTTCCATTGGCTTCTCCTTTCTGTTTTTTTGTGATTGCTGAACTGTTTGTAACATTTCGGTGGATCTATTAGCAGAAATGGAATATAATATTCACAACTGTGTTTTCATTAGAGTATAATCACCTGAAACTAAAAATCGTTGTGTATCCGTTAGCTTAGAATGAGTCCTACATATCTACATAGGGAGCGGGTCCTCTTCACGGAGTCCGCCATGTTGCTCCTCCATGTTTCTACAGTAGCTCAGAACGGACTAGAGAGAGCCTTTCACGTTTTTAAGTGGCCACTGTAGTTCTCCGACACGTTTGTGAAACTGCGTTTACGTGAGCCGCAGAGTGCAAAAACCGTGGTACCGCCAGCCGCCGTCTGACTTCCGTTGCTCCTAAAGTTACCGCCGTCTTGGAAAGGGAGGAGTGAGTGGAGGGGTACTCAGTTGGTTGCAATCTGGAACCACACCACTAGATGTCGCCAAATCCTACACGCTGTATCTTTTAAGCTATCGTCAATGAGACTAAAACGACTTCATGCCTATATTTCAAATTAGAAGTCTACCATGAAAGAGAGAGATAATATTCTTTTAATATGAAGCATCTTGCAGGAAGTGTAAAGTTTCATCTGACCGTAGCGTATCCGCAATCAAAATAGCCGAAAGTAGATGAGATTGAGACAAGACTCTGTTGTTGTACTGATAGAATTAGTGGAAATGTACATTGTCCTGAATTTGCCAATACCACAAGTAAACATGGAGGAGGTTCTGAGTTTGCATTAACAGCAAACGGCAAAAACAGCAAATCAGAAAACAGACAGGCTTTTAAAATATATATTAATGTACTAGTGACTAGAGACATCTTTATTTCTAATTTCTTTTCTTTTACAATAGTCCTTTATTTACTGTGTGGGAGTGTTAGGTACACAATGCATAGTATAAATCGTTATTCTCAGCACGCACACGCAACCCTGACCTTTCCAATAGAATACGGAAATAATAAATAAAGCTCTCAGACTTGAGAAACCTTGGAAAGAGTGAAAGTGAATAAACATGCAGCAGCAACAACAACAACGACACTGAGAACGTCTCAACAGAGAGAAATGTTCACACTTCATAACCTAATATTCAAGGTACTAGTTGCTTTTAAGACCCATTATCCCACAAGACTTTCTTCAAGGGCGGCGAACCGGAAAGCGTGGTCGTGCTCTTTGATAAACAACACAAACATAAAAAAACATTGTTGTTAATGTGATGCTGACTGGATCCACAAAGGAAATATGTTTCATAAATACAGGTTATAAATAACATCAAATCATACAGTAAACACTTGATTTGAGACAAACAGATTTGAGACAAACAGATTTGAGACAAACAGAGATTTTACATCAGTTTCCTCCAGTTGCCCTTTTTTGGATTTCTTGAAACCATGCACGTGCATGTGAGCCCTTGGGTGCATGCATGAGATAAACAAAACGGGGATCGACTCGTAAAAAACTCCACATGGAACCTGTAAGCTGGGTTTATAGTTGTACTGTAGCTGCACTCAAAAAAGCAACTGCACGTTGGTGCTGTGGCGGCTACGGAGACACCACATTGGGACCAAAAGAACTGTGATTGAGCAGCTTGGGCTGCTTGTGTTTGCTCCTGTAAGTTTCTGATGCCGGCGGGGGTTGTTGAGTGAAAACAACATGAGAAAGTTGAAGAAAGGCTCAGAAATCTATTCATTTTCAATAAGACACATGTAGCAAAGCCATCTCCACTGCAAACCCTCTGCACACCGTGACTCCCGCTCTCTGTCACTGCGAATGAAACAACATGGTTGCCGCAATTGCATAGAATAGTCTCATAATAAAATATACAATACAATATAAACACAGTTACTGTGGGGAATATAATTAAAGTAGGATACAGCCTGATCATTTACAATAAATGCATGTAGTGCTCCGGTGGCGCTATCATTGAATACAACCAGCGGGCTACCTCGGTGTCTGACAAGTGGAGCCAATGCTGAGTGCCTTAAACTTGCATTCTTTCTAATAGCCAGCAGGGGGCGACTCCTCTGGTTGCAAAAAGAAGTCTGATTGTATACAAGTCTATGAGAAAATGAGCCTACTTCTCACTTGATTTATTACCTCAGTAAACATTGTAAACATGAGTTTATGGTTCTCAATCGCTATTTTCAGGTCTTCTTCAATACAGCATGATGTTCATTTAGTAAATTATGGTCCCATTTAGAGTCAAATAGACCATAAAGCAGGGTATGCTTTAGGGCGTGGCTACCTTGTGATTGACAGGTTGCTACCACGGCGTTGGTCCGGTCTGGGAATTTTCTGCGTTTTCGTTGTAGAACTTTAACCCTTTCGCAGTCTGTTTTCAGTTCATGAAAGATAATTGTAACATTTTGGTTGCCTTATTCAGCGTTCGGTTATACTTAGCTCCACCCTCTTGTATCACTTCTGGTTGCAAAAAACAATATGGCGACGACCAAATACCAAGATGATGATGGCCAAAATGACAAACTCAAGGCTTCAAAACGGCAGTCCACAAACCAATGGGTGGCGTCACGGTGACTACGTCCACTTCTTATAGAGTGCTCCAGGGATTTGACGTATTTTTGTAGGCCATCCACGATGTTAGCAACACCCTGGTTCCCTCGACAAAAAGCCAACAGGATTTTTCCATTGGATTTGGATCATTGCAAATAATAACGTAGAACAAAACGTTAAAATCTCTTAAGCTTGTGTTAACCACAGACCTTAATTCAGGCATTTAACTAAAAACCCATTCAAAAAACCCATTGACTTCCAGACGAAGGAACCAGAAGTGCTAAAATGCTAATTAATTTCCGGGTTTTAGGAATCATTCCTGTA
Source organism: Adelosebastes latens (assembly GCA_916700685.1). Taxonomy (NCBI): domain Eukaryota; kingdom Metazoa; phylum Chordata; class Actinopteri; order Perciformes; family Sebastidae; genus Adelosebastes; species Adelosebastes latens. Next base: position 25,751 of record CAKAKR010055304.1, read on the forward strand.
GCACTCTATAGGCTATGGATCCAACACTGACCTAAAAATCAAAACCTACAGTGTGACCCCTTAAATCAAGTATAAACAGATTGAAACATCTGTAGTTTTGCCTTCTATCACCCCATGCCAAACATCTAATTCCATAAAAAGGGGTGTGAGTTATCCAGAAATGTTTAACACTGACTATGCGCAGTCTACTGTAGCAGTCAAAGACTGGCCTTTTGATCTCCAATGAGATAATGTATATCTATCGATCATCTTTCAAATGTTATTAATCAAATTTGTATCCGACTCCTTCACCTTCAGTATGGTATTATTGATATTATTATTATTATTAACTGTAGTGGTAGTTGCATTAAGGTTATCTAGGTTGTCACATGACGTCTGGCCGGCCGCTGTTCACCCCCTCCCCCCAGATGTTGAGCCATATGTGTGTTATCACCAGAACAGGGATAAAACCTCGGGATTTTACAGTATTAAAGTTGTTTTATCTCAGCTTTGCTGCATGGAGATTATGCTTCCCAGAAGAAACCCACCATCTGCCTGCTGTTGCCAGAAAATAGAGGACATTTCCCTACCTCGTTATTGACGAAAGGATATGTGTTGCACAACAACTGCAGAGCTCACGCTAGCTGCGCTTCACGGGTCAGAAGGTGCTGTATGGTCAGAAATAGCTTCTCTAGACCTTTATGTGCAGGTGCAGTTTAGACATATTGAAGCTATGTAATGCACAATCTGCTTTTCATAACTGGTTGAAAGAGCAACAGAGGTGAGTCTTGTGGTTTTGTGAACATATTCACGTCAGTGTTTCTAGAGCTTCAGTTATCAAACAACCATATAATCAAACATAGATATGAAGCCATTTGTTAGTTATGTTTTCTGCATGTGTTCTTTGCATTTGTTTGTTTCCTTTGTTGCTTCTGTCAGTGATTACATAAGTGCTGACACAGACAAGTGTATAAAAAGAATGTTATTTTAATCTTTACTGTTAGTCTTCTGACTCACGTTGTTTTGAGGATAGTGATATTTTGAGATGTGTTCTGCACAATACACCGAAATGACAATAAAATCCACACAAACGGCTCAACTTTCATTCTGCTGTGCTAGTACAAAATAAAATCCCAACTTGCAACTTTGCAAAAAAGATGGCATAGCGGATGCCAACGAGGTAACGCTGATTAAATATTCATCCTGTTCCCTCAGTTCCCCTGTCTGGTGCTGTTCCAACAGAAACAATGCTTGTGAGCCTGAAAAAATGGATATGTCCTTCACAGCGCTGAACACAGGGCTGTGACATTTTGATTTTTCTACTTATTTTCAGACACAGTGCGTGGCATGAGTGCCACAGCCGCACAGAAAGTTCATTCATTCTTTCTTTTTCTCCATTCATCAAACACCAGTGATATGATTGTAAACATCAGCCACGTTTGCAAAGCCTATTCTATCATTTCAGTTTCTGAATGATGAATCCGCTTGTCTCTTTTCTATCTGGTGAACTTTGATAGAAGAATGCAGCTCCTCCAGCATTCAGTCCTTCAAGACTGTAGCAGCTTGCAAAACATTCATTCTCCACCGATGCAAGGGTGAAGAGGCGAGCGAGCAGCAAATGAGTTGGATTTTTCTTTTTTTCCCCCGTCCCTTGAATGTAGCCTGTGTGAATGAATCTCAGTCATTACCTGGTGAGAGCAAGGACAGCTGGGAAGTCATGAATAGGGCAGAGTGAAGGGCCAGAGATATTTGTGTCATCTGACTTTGTTGGTGGATTCAGGGGCAGATTTTGCGCTAAATGCATGAATATTACCTAATTTAAATATGTGCAAATAACACAGGAGCACCGAGTCGCTATTTGCTTGGCAGCGCAGTTAGGGGTGAGTTCACCCTTTGTGAATTTCACGGTTTCTTTTTGTCTTATTTATTACGCAAAAGCCGTGCAATCCTATTGTGAATTCACCCCTGAGTGTCCAAGTGTCCTTGAGCAAGACATGTGTTTGTGTGTGTGTGTGTGTGTGTGTGAGAATGGGTGACTATTGTTAGTACTCAGCAGCTTGTGGAAGACTTCAGTGTCGCACAACGAGTACTCAAGTGTGTGCAGGTAGGCAGGTAGGATGGCAGACAGGCAGGTAGCCAAGTACAGCTTCACAGAGCTGCTGGCCAGCCTGGTCTCACTCCAAGGCCGTGGCCCTCGGCGTTTTGATACTGATGTACAGGGCATCCTTTAAAGTCTGTATGAGACGCACCGTGCTTTCAGCTAAACTCCAATGTGAACCCATCTCCATCATTATTAGACACTCAGAGCGACGGAGGTAGTATTTCCCGTATAAAACCAAAATTTCAGTGACTTTTACTGACTACATTATGTCACGCGATGTCATGTCATTAACCAGGCGCTAACTTTCTGCGTCATATACTACTCAAGGGGGCTTCTGCCCAAAAGGCAAAATATGATGAGTAGGGATGAGATCACTTTGTGCTGGAATGACTGATTCTTACGGTGCGTTAAGAGAGAAAGTGAGAGATTTTTTGTCTTGCGTCATTCATTCTAAGAAAAAAAAAGTGAATTCTGTCTGAACGCACGTTATTATTGCAACTTGTCATAATGTTTGTCTTGCTTATTTTAATCAGCCTTCCACAGCTGTGTTGTAACTGAAGGTGTCCAGTCTGTAACAGCAGCCATCTGGGATCCTCAGGGTGCTCATACGGAAGTGATTCACTGCATCTTTAAGAGCAGACGGCAACTCTTGAAGCAAAGCTCCCCTGACATCAAATCCCTGTGATAGTTTTCTCTTTATCAAATTACATGACCATGGTGTACCTGAGGAGAAAAAGAAATCCAAAAACAATAAAGAGGATAAACATAACACCAAGGGACCAAAGGGGACGCAACACTTTGCTTCCTATTGATTACATCTCTGTCAGCCGAGTGCTGAGGTGTGGTTCTAGCACATGACCTCTGCAATTGACCCTTCAGTCCCGCCCCTCGAACGCAGACTGGCCAATCATATTTTAGCATCAGCCAGCTACGACCAGGGTCCGACAACTATCCGAGTCTGCTTCATAGACTGTCATGCAATCGTTCCAGATTTCCTTCATTTTCAGGCTGGTTTTGTGGATTTCGAGCTAGTCATTGTTAAACGTTGTGTCATAGTGATACACGTTACCCGGAGAGGTTGGAAGGAGATATACGTTTTTCTAAAACGTTACGTTTCAACATAAAAACATGTGGAGCTAACACGAGCAGAGTACGTTAGCACATCATTCACTAGCGTTGGCACTATGCTAAGATGGTGCTTTTGCTTTTTAATGATTATAACAGTGAATGAGGCTTTTTTTGTTCTTTAATTTCATTGTCTTCTGTCTCGATCGCCAGGTGATGGTAGGCTGTAGCTCCTATCTTTATCTTTTTAACGTGTTTTTGGCTGCTGAATCAGTTTGACATTCTGAATATATCCTCCAAATGTGGTCTGAGCGATCTCAGATCTCAGGTCTGGTCTTAGGGAAGCAAAGAGATGGTAAGATAAGAGGAGCTCAATCCCCTTTGAGTCACACTCACCTTGGTTCACCAACATCTTTTGAACAACAAAATCTTTCAGTTTCTGCTTAATGTGGCCCTGTTTTTATGGACATCATAGTTCAAGTAGTGTGGCCACATGTTATATACTCGAGCAACTGTTTTTTACAATTACGTCTGTTTTATTATTATAAAATATGTTCATTATAACAACCTGCTCTGCTAAAGCAGACAAAATGCCCTCCAGCTTGTTTCTACTGTTTTCTTTAAACAGAATACAGATGAGCTTTTGGGGAAGAGGAGGGAGCAGCACTGTGCTCTATTAGTGCTATCTCCGTGTCTTTTTGTGGGTTGTGTGTAAATCTCATTTGCACTGGGGGCATATCTGATGGGGTGCAGAAATTAAACATCTTGAACTCAGGCTCTTTTGAATGGGATGCTCTGAGAGCTCAAAGACAAAATCATATCTTTGCCTGCTCTTTCCTGCTTTCAAATGCGGGCGCTGAAGTCATGAAGCTAGCCCCTCAGAAACATGCAAATTAGACTGCACAGGCTCATATAATCTGATAAACATCCTCCATTGAATACCAAGTGCCTAAACACAATTTCTGCAGGAAATTATAGTGCTGATGAGCAGGAGATATGTTGTTATAAATGGAGGTATAAAAGCCCATCGGGGATGTGCAGTCACAGTCTTATTGTCTTTGAAAAATATGCTCAGCGTGGCACAACCCCTCGTTGAGAAATTACTAAAAACTGTTTTACCCTCTAATTAGCCAAATATTCTGACCCAGATATGATCTACTGGATTTGGAAATAGAAGACAATGCGCTTGCAGGCAGCATGTCTCCGAGGGCTATCTTATCTGTGAAAGCAGAATCCCAATAGAGGCGACCCACAATCAGCTCTCTCTTCTCCCCAGACGGATCATAACCAAACTGCTCTGTGTGCTGAAATCCAACCACCAAAGTCCTTGAAAGCACAGCGAGAACCAGGAAAAGGAATTAAAGCCTAAAATTAGCTTTCGCTAATCGCCTCACTTGATATAGTAGTAAATTAAAGATGGAGAAAGTTGCTTTATAATACTGTACACTGTAAATTATTACCAGGATTTCACAAGATGCAACTGTAATAATTCACAACAAATTACATTATAATTACATC
>CAKAKR010055306.1:0-11704 GCA_916700685.1 Adelosebastes latens
TCTTGGATCAGTTATAATCTCTATAATCTAGTTGCGTGTTCTTCTGTGTTTGTTTACAGTGTGTAGACTTCACACACTCACATCCACACAGATCTGAAAAAGTGCTGAACATAATGTGTGATGATCTTTGAGAGATGGGCGAATGAAAAAAATATATTCAAAATTAAACAAAACAAACAGAATATATTAAAATATATATAAAAGAATTCAATTTGTAAAATTAACAAAACCAATTGTAATGATTTAACAGCACAAAACAATATAAAACGCAAAATGGAATAAGGTATAAAAGAAAAAGGAACAAAACTATTATCTTTATCAGAGTGGGAGAGTGTCCTGAAACTCATGAGGACAAATGAGGAAAAAAAAACACAAGAGGGAAAAAATCGCCCTCTTGCTTTGGCTTTAGTGCTGCTACCCTGCGGCGAATAAATACCAGGCTGTTGACTCAGCTTGATTATATATTAAACAACAAACACCAATTCTGGGAATTCCTGGACACCATGTGGGGCTTTAGAGATGTGACTGTGGCTCAAAGAAAGTAAGAAAATGAAATGTGTCGGGGAAAAAAGGGAGGGACAGATGAGAGAAGAGTGGAGGACTGATGATGGTGTTCCTCGTGTGAAACGGTGAAGGAAATATTTATGATTAAAAGAGCTTCGACAGCTTATTGCAGAATTCTAGCAGGATCAGTGATCCCTCCGCTGTATTGAGAAAAACACTGAATAGCTTAATTTAGAAATCACTTTTGTCAGGAAGAGACAGGACAGAAAATATAGCCCTGAACATCTCCACCTTTAAATGTGTCAACTCAAACAAAGGTATATTTGGAATCAAAACACGGACACATGTGGAGACATGCAGTATTTTTCTGCATCCTGTTATTCAGCATGAATGTGAAGATACAAAAAGAAGTGATACAGTGGGGTTTGTCACATCCTTTATCTCCGAACATATCTCCACAGCTGCTCTCCATAAGTGTGTTGCTGAAAGTAACCGATCATCCTATTTATAATCAATTGTGATTTATAATCAATTGTGATTGAAATGAAGGATTTACTTTTTTTTTTTGTGCTCTTTATATCATTAGAAAATGAAAATGTATTAATGAAAATAGGCTCAGACAACATTTATGGCTCTGTTAACTTATTTTGGACCGGTTTATTAGTCGCAGCCCTACAAAAGTGACAAACACAAGTACACGGGATGACTTCTGTGCTGGCTGCCAAAGAGATTTGTAGAGCTTGCAGCCTGATTTACGACTCCCACAAACCATCGCCATCACTACCTTGCCTACTGCTCTGCTTTACTTCACTAACTACTGTACAAATATAGAATAAAGTAATAGAAATGAGTGGACTGCCCGCTCTGAAACGATCGGGATTCATCCTCGATAACACTGTGCTCATCACGCAGAAACTAAAAACAAATATGCAAATACTGTGGAAGATAATGGTCAGCAATCCTTAACAACACCCATCCCCCAAAACCTAGATTTGGTCCACCAGTAAGTGTGATTATTATGAGCCAGAAAAAAAAACAGTTGAACATGCCAAAACTTCTCTTTCACTAAATAAAAACAGCATTGGGCCTCAGAAGTCCAGCAGACGTCCAAAACAAAAAGGTGCTAAATTGAGGCGGCGAGGCAGGTGTATTCTGCCGTGCTAAGTTGTGCATATATACTGTATAAGTATAGCCATAATAAATCAGAACCAGCACATATGATAACTGTCCTCACCCATTTGCCTAAAAAGTGTTGGAGGGCTGGAGCACATGCTGCGAGGGAAAGTGAGAAAGAGATGCAGAAGTGCTGCAGGCTGAGAGATCACCAGATGGAGGATTATTCACAGCTAGGCTAAGCCCCAAGGGAAGGAAGGAGCTCTGGACAGTCAACACACACACACCACGACTCACTGCTGGCTGACCTACAGTGACATGAGGGCAGCAGTAGATTCAATCTTGAGGAATGGATGCCTATAAAAAAGGTTTCTGTGTTCCTTTTTTTCCACATTATTAGATCTTAATGTGGCCTAACACATATCAGAGGACCAACATCACCCAAATCATCTGAATTGAAAAAAGTGGACACTATTATTTAGAATGTTTTCGCCCGTTTACCTTGCTGTCAGAGAGCTATACGGTCTATGCTTTCGACAGGGAACTAAAGCCGTCGTATCCATCTATGCTCTCGCCAAAGAAACCAGACTCCATGGAAAAAAACTGTAATTTTACTTTGCAGAACACGGGAGTTGCTGGTCCACCGCTGCCTCGATTGGTTAGTTTGTTTGTGTTATTGTGTGACTTTGGTTAGTTTTGATTCACCAAAGTCACACAGTAGCACCAACAAATTAACCGACTGACGCAGCGGTAGACCAGCAACCTCCGTGTTCTGCAAAGTAAAATTACAGGTTTTTTTCAATGGAGTCTGATGGCTTTAGCGCGAGCATAGATGGATACAACTTCTTCAGTTACTCGTCAGAAAGAGCTGTCTGACGGCAAGGTAGAGCGGTGAAAATATTCTAAATATAGCGTACACTTAAACTGATATAGATTTTTTTAGGTGGGCTTTTCTTTTAGGTGGCTAAAATACGTTTTGCAGCAGTACATTGCTTTGCTTCTGTGCGGTAACTTCTGTCTGTTTCTCCAAGCTGGGGGCGTGCCGACTGTCATCTACTGTAGCTAATACACTGACTATGGATAAGTACCTCATACAAATCTACTTCAAAACACCCAAACTATCCCTTTAATTCTATAAAAAAAAGAAAAGAAAACAACAATAACCACAGAAAGCTAATAGGGAGAGCTCTATTCCAGACGGGGATAGAACAGACCTTCGAAGAACAAAAAGAAAATCTGAGTCTACAAGATGAGTAACAAACTGGGACGAGCTAGGACATGTCATAGGGCCATCTGACCACTCACACACACAGAATAAACAAACACACACATACTGTACACTGTCATATAAAACAGGCAGAGTGTTTGGAGGCGTGAGCAGGGCATACAGCTTGAGGAATGTGCTCCATCCCTGCTGCCTGTCTATTAAATTGCACACACACACACACACACACTCTCACATCTTTTGGTCTTGCATGCGGGGGCTTGCTGCTGCACATGTGACAACACTGTGCTCAGACCGGAGCTGAATGCAGGCTAAAACTTGCATCCTCCAGGGACGTGTTTTGAGCCGGAGACTGCCAATAGAAATGACAGTCGTGACAATCCGCTCTGCCACAGATTTGCACATTACTGAAATTAAATAATTCCTCTTGGAACTGGCATTGCGTTTTCTGAAGATTTCACAGCAGTTTGAGCCTTCTGTGTGTTTGTAAAAAATTGGGCTTGTGTGCGTGTCTGGCTCTGCTCTCTCTATGGCGAGAGTAAAAGTGGTACAATGGGAGGTTTCAGAGAAAAAGTGACTCACGCTTAAGGAAGCTGACAACAACCAGCTAGCACTTTTAAAAGAGTTTAGAGTCCTCCTCTTGACACCGACATTCTTTGGATGTTCACCTGACTGCGTATGTTAACTTAGGAAATTACTGACTATGTTGAAAAAGTACACCCCATGTGAGCATATGATTGAAAGCAGACAAGTAGAAACCAGCTGTAGTGCAATACGGCTTCACCACAAGTGTGCTGCAGCCAAATCCTCTTATGGACCTCAAAATGCAGCCTGAGAGAGAGAGAGAGAGAGAGAGAGAGAGAGAGAATGCATGAATGGGTCTTGCTATTTTTTGGGGGATTAAAATGCAACGAGAGATCAGGGATTTGGCCCTCGATGAACGAGGTCTTTCATTCTGTGATTCTTTGCTTTTTCAGTTAGTCGGGACTTAAATAAATTCCTGTGCATGCATGGTGAGCTTCACACGGGGGGAAGTAGAGAGAGAGATGGATATACAGTACGCATCTGTCAATCATACAGCCAATCTGTGCATTCATCCATCCGCCCACCCATCTGTTGGACCACTTGAAGTCTGTTCAAACCTGGGCCAATGAAGTGGCACAACCACCCATGCTACATCTGTCCTCTTCTAGAGATTTGAAGTCTTCACAGCAAAGATAGACAGCGAAAATGATCTTTTGACAGTATATTGACATCATACCAGCAACATTACAACAGTTTCAATGTCTACATCTGTAGAATATGTCGCAGACATGAAAAAAAAAGTAAATATTTATTTTAAACTCAAAATAAAAGTCCTCTAGTATTTTTTTTTTTGTGGACAGAATTCCTTCGTTTGTTAACATAGGGCTTTTAATCTGAAATATTTGCGGACAGTGTTGTGGAAAATGCAGTGACCTGCACGGCTCCATGAATGAATAGAGTATCGGTTTTAATTGTGGATTATTACTATTAATTACGAATGAGCACACGCTTCTTAACCTAAAATAAATATAAATGACATTTATCATGAATTGAAATGGCCATTATGAAAGGTAAACTCTAGGCTGGCAGTAGCAGCGCAGAAGCAGAAACGCTGTTGGTGTGGACACCACAGGCGTGAGAGACGCAGCGGTTCAGCAAGGCAGCCGCCACGCACGGCTCATGCGTCCAGTGTGTCCCGGCCGATAAACATGTCACACTCACAAACTAGACAGATATATCTGCAAATGTACTGTGCAACCACATGATAAAGGGCTGTGACTAATGATTGTTTTCATTGTTGCTTAATCTGATGAATCATTTTTGGATTAATCTGTCAATCGTCTGGCCTGTTAAATGTCAAAAAACAAATGCCATGCAATTCCCGGAGCTCAAGGTGAGGCCTTCAAATGCCTCGTTTTGTCTGATCAAAAGTCCACAACTCAAAGATACTTAATTTACAATGAGATATAACAGAGTAAAGCAGCAAATGCTCGCATTAAAAGAAACTAGAGCCAGTGAGTGTTCAACGTCGCTGCTCGAAAAATGACTTGATGATTAACCGATTATCAGAATAGTAGCAGATTCATTTCCTGATTAACTAATTGTTTTCGGCTCTAAACAAGTGTGCAATGCCGTTATCAAGACACATGGTAGGGCAAGGTCCATCATAGTTTAACTTACAACAGCTACATTCAAAGGTGGGTTGAAAAGCTGAACGCCGTAATAAAAGGTAGGCTTATAAATCTGATTTAGATGACGCAACATTCCTCGTTTCTCAACTGCAACGGCCCACGGCAAATGTTTTTGTGAATGACTCCCAATATGACTACGGGCAATACATAGTTTGTTTTGTTTTTGTAGCCTAGCAGTGACTAACCTTTACCTTTATTTTTTATTTAATGACTTTTGTGTTGGTATTTCCAATAAAATCAGAAGTGTTTTATTTTGAACTTTGAAGTGAAAAGAGGGAAAATTTAAGTGGAGCAAGGAAATCCTCTTAGGCAGAGAGAGAGAGAGAGAGAGCTCACATTATATAAACTAAAGAAACTAAGACGGCTACATTAACTTCAACATGTGGTGTCCCTCACCTCTTTGTAGGAGGACATGATCCTCTCGATGGCGTCAGCTCCCGATGCCAAGAGGTTGCGGGCGGTGGTGAAAGCCTCCGTCCTCTCGCTCACCATCACCTGCGTTCGCCCGTCTGCTGTTTCTAGAGAGAGGAGAGAGAGACGAAAGACAGGGGAGGGACAACTGATTTAAGAAACTGTGACACTGGAGACATTTTTATTTTAAGCAACAAAACTCATTTCTGTGTCTCTGTCCTGTGAGCCCATTGAAAACGTATTCTCACACTACGAGCATCAGAATACCATGGAAATAAGTTATTTAAATATCAGCAGTGACACTGTAACACTAGCACAGCAGTAGTGCTCATCAGTACACAAAGGGACTCAGTTGTAGCTTTTATTTTAGATGCAACTGAAATGTCATCCGGGAGGTGTGGGAGGCAGCTACTGTTCTCACACATGCTAATCAGGTCCCTGCTTGAGGAGGAAGTTTGGTTCGGAGGTGCTAATGACCCTCGTGTGCACTGTGAAATATGCTTTACACAACAAGAACGACAGAATGAAACAAACTATTAAAATGGTGCTTAAAAAAAGCTATTACACATCAGATACTATCAGATACAATCAAGCAAACTGAGGTTCCCTGGTTGGTTGTGGGGCACCTTTAGGCCTCCTTACTGCTGTCAGCGAAGCCGGTGGCTGTGATGATCGGCACGGCCACCATGACGAGCCCGCTGCCGCTCCACACATACTTCATTAGGAACTGCTCGATCATGATGTACCAGAGACGCTTTGACAGGATCAGGTTCATCTGGTCCGCCAGGGCTCGGTAGCACTTCTGCAGCTGACGCATCTCCACCTGCAAAAGGACAACAGTAACAGCATACAGCACCATTACATAGCCACTTCCTGCATTTGATTTGATTAGATGGAACATTGTCTTGGGATGTGAACATTCAGTTAATCTATGCTTGAGCCAGTATTGACTGAAGTCATCACCAACTGGACCTGCTCGTGAGCTATTATCAATCTGATTGCACTCATGTACACATGTTATGACACTATATGAACTTTGTTATTGGATGTGGATGATCAAGATAATCGCATATCTCATGTTTATAACTGGATTTGACTTGTAGAAGGTTGGAATGGAGGGTAAAGAAAACAAAATTAAAAGGTGCTATTAATAATATTCACCCACTAGACGTCGCATTTTCCCTCCCCAGTTCCATTGCATTTACTTCACAACAAGTCGTTGCCAGACACTTACCGTCAATCTCTCTTTTTTTCCACACTAACTGACAACCCAGAGATACTACGTGATACCATCATTTAACTATCATTTTACTATTGGCTCACAAGCCTTGTTAGAAGTGGGAACCAAACATCAGATATCTTCCACACAGAAAAAACTAAATTTTGGACCCGCCAAAATTTTTAAAATGATTAATTCACAGTCATTATATTTTTTTTCAGGAAAAACCATACTTTTGTTCAGCAACTTTCTAAAGGCACTGTGGATGTATTATGTTTTTTAAAAATATTCGTCTACATAAAAATGTTATCAATTTATGGTGCCACCTTCTGGGAGGCACTGGTCGCCTTTTTTTTTAAATGCCACTGGGCGTCCTTCCTCATTTTCTGCATTGAGGTAAAATGAGGTGAACAAATAAATAAATAAAGAATAAAGAAAGAAATACACGTTTCCCCCCTGTAACTCTCGTTGTAGTGAAACTTATACCTACAATATCTGGGACCAATTGTCCATTTGTATTATAGTAAATACAGTTATTTATGAAAATAAAAATCTTAATTTTTCTCTTCAAACCATTGATATGTGTGTTGCGGTTTTACGGGGCTAGGGTCAGGGTTCAATCCCCCAGAACCCTAACCCTAGAGTGCACCAAAAGGGCTAGAGCCGGCCCTGCTAACATGAATGTAATGATGGACATTCAGACTATATAAATATTATACTGAGAAATATACTAGCCCATGGTCTATTAATGATCTATTAATGGAGAATATGGATTTACTTTAGTGGTTGTATTATACACTGGTCACAATTTCACCACCACCACATTATTGCCTGATATTACTGCCTGCTTGCCAGGGTTGGAAATTAGCACCAGTCACCAGACAAATGCTGGTAAAATATTCAAGTGGCTGCTAGATTTGCTTCCCTCACCACCAGCCAAAAAAACAGTGGTAACTATTGAGTGACTGGTAGATTTTGGAGTCCACCAGCCACAGTGACAAGTAGACAACAAAAGTGAATTTCCAACACTGATGCTTGCCACAACAAATGCAACCTCCCACATATTATGTTGTTTTCCAACGCAAAGTGTAGGTCACAAAATGTTCCTGTGCTTACTGTGGATGGAAAGGAGATAGAGGTTGTCAAGGCCTACAAATACCTTGGCATCTTGATTGATGACTCCCATACTTTTAGCCAAAGGCATAGCCATCGGTGTGTGAATGAGTATTTAGATTAGATCCTGATGGGCAAAGTTGGCACCTTAACCGCCTCTGCCATCAGTGTATGAATGTGTGTGTGAATGGGTGAATACTGACATGTAGTGTAAAGCGCTTTGAGTGGTCGGAAGACTAGAAAAGCGCTATATAAATGCAAGTCCATTTACCATTAATACATGTAAATTGTTACACATGGATCATTAATAGATGGGCTAACTGTTTGTAGTCTGAATGTCCAGCCCCATCATTACATTCATGTTAGTCTACATAGATGGGTTAACCCCTTGGAAAAGAGGTTCTTAATCTCAATGTTATGTTAGTTTAGATCTTTGTTCCTTTTTTGTTATTGTTTTTTTTCTCCTGGGGTTGGGGGGAGGTCCTTTGTATCAGCCTGTGGCTTCTTGACCTCTCCTGACACATTTCTTGTTTTTTTTTCATTGACTGGATTTTGTGCAGTTTTATATATGTGCAAATAAAAAAAATAAAAAAAATGGGACTAACCTGGTTAAATAAAGGTTAAATAAATGTTAAATAAATGCCTCCATCCCTGCATACCTTATGTCCCCTGTAGAAAGCTATCTCCTCAGCATTAGCAATGATCCTGGAGTGCACATATCTCAGGTAGCCCTTCCTGTGAGCCTCCTCAGCCACCAGCTTCCCAAACTTGGGCGAGCATGCCCTCAGGACTTTGGCCGTGGCAAACACCACCAACCCGGCCAGCAGGGTCGGTCCACTGGCGTTGGCCCCCCTGGACCGGGCGGTCTGGATCAGCGTGTAGGAGGTCAGCATCACGTCCAGGATGGGCTTGGTGAGGTTGGAGTAAAGATGAGCTACAGACTGAGAGAACATCATGACATCTTCTGTGAGAGACTGATCCGGATTGGCCAGCCTCCCGTCCATGTGGCTGACTCTGTAGTAGGTCTGCTGGGTGAAGTAGGTCCGGTATGCGTGGTCCACCAGCCGGGTCCGGAAGGCCAGAGCCAGCTTGCACTCCAGGTACCGGATGGCGCTGTTGACAAAGGTTGCAGGGATGGCGATGAGGAGCCATTTCATCAGCTGCATGATGAAGCTCCTCGGCTCCTTCTCCACTATCGTCTTCACTATCTTCCCATCCAAACTGGCCACATATATAGACAGAAAGGTCCTGGAGATGAGAGCTACAGAGTGTAAAGAAAGCAAAGCCAGCTCTCTGGAGACTAGCTTTGGAAACAGGATCTTACTGAGCTCCAGGATCTGATGAAAGAACTCCGCATTCACAGCTGGAGATGTCTTCTTCTTCTTGGTGTGATCTGAAGCACATATTTGGGTTTTTACACAGCCGTTTTCAGCCTTTAAACGCGGGTTTTTATCGGTGTTTTTCTTGCTGCAGAGCTGCCTGCAGATGACTGGATAGAGAGTCTTCAGTCCGTAGGCGGCAGCAGCGATGATCACGGCTCGCTTCGCTGCGGTTGTTCGGTCCCATTTTACTCGAACCGCCGCATCCAGGATGTTGGACATGTTTTATCTTGAATGTTAGTGGATAATCCGAACAACAGCCATCATATCACCTCCTAAAAATGACCACGAACTCACCGCGTCGACATTAATAGAGAGAAAGACGGGCTTTTTGTGGTGGTTGGAATGATGTGAAGAGAGCTTGTACCGCTACATCCTGCTCCTCTCTCTGTATCAACGGTTAAGCTAGACGGAAGACGTTAGTTAGACTTCCGGTTTATAGATGTCAAAATAAAAGCACAGGGCAAGGCAGCTTTATTTGTATAGATAGATGGATAGTTTGTTAGCCTATAATTGATCTGGTTTATTAAAACCTAACTAATCAAATAATGTATATTAAACCTGACTAACATACATTATTTGATTTGTAAATCAAAAGAATCATAATTTAATCCTAAAATAACAATAATTTAGCAATTATATTTTGCTATTATAACATGGTTGCTATATATGATTTGTTATTATAATTCTGAAAAGATTTTAATTATTCTTTTTATTTTATTATTTTGAACAACTGATACTGATACCTGCAAGGTTAAGGTATAATTATTTACTTCTATTTTCTTGATTTTATTAATTATACCTTTTTCTTTATAATCTCATTATTTCTTTTCTTGATTTTATGAATTGTACCTTGTTCTTTTTATTTATAATGTCATTACAATATTACTTGACGCTTTGGCAAATTGTCCTCATTATATTCATGGCAATAAAGCAAATTGAATATATTATATTTGTTACTACTGTAGCTTTCACACTGAATGTGTTTGAGGTAAAGACAGTATAAGGGGGGAGGGGGAACCCTTAATTTTTCTCCTGAACTGATGTAATGTTTTCCCTTTCAGCTTCTTTATTTTGACTTTTGATAGATAGATAGATAGATAGATAGATAGATAGATAGATAGTAACTTTATTGATCCCGAGGGTAATTCAAGTTTCCAGCATCACAGTTCCATAGTGGCAAATTGTCTTCATTATATTCATGCCAATAAAGCAAATTGAATATATTATATTTGTTTTATATATATTATTTTATATATTTTATACATTTTTATATATTTTATTTATAATCTCATTACAATATTAGTTGATGCTTTGGAAAATTTTCCTCAATATATTCATGCCAATAAAGCAAATTGAATATATTATATTTGTTTTATATATATTATTTTATATATTATTATATATTTTATTTATAATCTCATTACAATATTACTTGACGCTTTGGCAAATTGTCCTCATTATATTCATGCCAATAAAGCAAATTGAATATATTATATTTGTTATATATATCACACTGAATGTGTTTGAGGTAAATACAGTATAAGGGAGGGGGAACCCTTCATTTTTCTCCTGAACTGATGTTTATGTTTTCGCTATGCTTCTTCTGCATGTAAATGTTTTTAATGTTTTCTGCTGTTACTATATTTACTGTAATTTTGAAATAAAAAAAAATAAAAAAAAGTTTATGGTTTTATTTTTTAAAAGTTAATTCGCTTAACATCCTGTTTTTTTGTAGTTTTTTCAATAACTTGACACTGTGACGCTCCTTATTTCCGCCCTAGGCTTTTGTGATTGGTCGAGCCACCGGCGAAACTCCATTGGCTGCGTGACGTCACGTAACTGACTGTCTTAACTGTATATTATGGTACATTATGTTACCATGTACTAACGTTATGTCATTGAGTACATTGGTATCCAGGAAAAATATATTGTTGGAAGCATCATTTTAACAACTTATAGCAGGGGTCAGCAACCTTTACTATCAAAAGAGCCATTTTAGGCAAAAAGAAAAAAGAAGAAATCTGTCTGGAACTGCAAAACATTTGATCATTGTGATGAAGGTAACACAGTTTATAGTTTAAGTATATAGTATATAAGTCTAATGCAATGAGGGCCCAAGAGACAATGTACTACGGAGTATTAGGGCCACATTGAGGGAAAAAACATCTGAGATTTTGAGAATAAAGTCATAATATTACGAGAAAAAAGTTGTAATACTACGAGAATAAAGTCATAACTTTACAAGAAAAAAAGTTGTAATATTACGAGAATAAAGTCATAACTTTACGAGAAAAAAGTCCTAATATTACGAGAATAAAGTCATAACTTTACGAGAAAAAAGTCCTAATACTACGAGAAAAAAGTCCTAATATTACGAGAATAAAGTCATAACTTTACAAGAAAAAAAGTTGTAATATTACGAGAATAAAGTCATAACTTTACAAGAAAAAAAGTTGTAATATTACGAGAATAAAGTCATAACTTTACGAGAAGAAAGTCCTAATATTACGAGAATAAAGTC
>CAKAKR010055307.1:0-33317 GCA_916700685.1 Adelosebastes latens
AGCTCTGGTAGTTATCTTGAGGAGATCTGACAGAGAAGCTTTAAATCTCATGTGTTTTCATAGGGGCGATCAACGAGATGGCCACCCACCCCGGTTACTACGAAGACCTGGTGGAGAAGTCGATGGGCAAATACAACCTGGCGACTGAGGAGATAGAGAGGGACCTGCACCGCTCTCTCCCAGAGCACCCGGCCTTCCAGAACGAGATGGGCATCGCTGCCCTCCGCAGGGTCCTCACAGCCTACGCATTCAGAAACCCCAACATCGGATACTGTCAGGTACGCACACTCCTCTTGTTTAGATTTTGACATGAACTGGCAGAAACCTCGCAGTCCTTGGCAAAACATGAATTGTTACTCTTCTCTCCCTCGACACCAAAGGCGATGAATATCGTGACATCTGTGTTGCTGCTCTACGCCAAAGAAGAAGAGGCTTTCTGGCTGCTTGTGGCGCTCTGTGAGAGGATGCTGCCTGACTACTACAACACCAGGGTCGTAGGTCAGTATGTGCTTCTGTATTTTAGGGTGTTTGGTTGACAGTTTTCCATTTGTTTAACATCCTCTCTTTTTTTCCACCCCGTGTTCCCCAGGAGCCCTCGTCGATCAGGGGGTGTTCGAGGAGCTCGCCCGCGAGTACGTTCCTCAGCTGTACGACTGCATGCAGGACCTCGGGGTCATCTCCACGATTTCGCTCTCCTGGTTCCTCACCCTCTTCCTGTCGGTCATGCCCTTCGAGAGCGCAGTGGTGGTGGTGGACTGCTTCTTCTACGACGGCATCAAGGTCATCTTTCAACTGGCGCTCTCCGTGCTGCACGCCAACATCCACCAGCTGCTGGGCTGCAAGGACGACGGTGAGGCCATGACCGTACTGGGCAGGTAAGGGTTTAGATTCAGAATATTTAGGGTGTTCTTTTATCTTTCTTTCTACACTCTTCTCTAAAAACCTAAAAACTAATTCACCATTTATCTGATATTTTTATCCAACGAGCCTGAAAGAGTTCTTGATTTGTGTATTGCAGATACTTGGACAGTGTCACCAATAAGGACAGCACCCTCCCTCCCATCCCCCACCTGCACTCCCTACTGACAGACAACGGAGAACCGCATCCAGAGGTCGACATCTTTAAACTGGCCCGCAGCTCCTACGAGGTATTTAACCGGGATGATAATGATTATGTAAACCTGTGTCCTCATCTATGTTTGGTCTTGAGACGTGCAGCGAGAAAGTACAAATCTGACATTTATCAAGTGCCTCCTAATGGAATTATGTCATCCATTTTCGTTTTTCAAGGAAGCTGTGATGTTACAGCTTTCAATTAAGTTCAGTTTATTTGATTTAAATTCAATTAACTTTAAAAGGTATCTCACTGGGAAGCCCAGATGTCTGCTCAAAATCATGCAGCTGTCTCCAGCTCAAGGTTATAATAGTTTTGAATTTTCAATTAGTTATTATTCCATTTTAGTTTTAGTTAATTTTCAGAGTGCGTTTGCTGGTTTTAGTTTAGTTTCAGTTTTTCAGAAAGGTTTTGTTTTAGTTTTTGTACATTTAGTTTGTTTGTTGTAGCTGTTTGTTGTTAGGGCCAAGTATAATGTCTCAGAAGTATGTAGCTACATAAACATACAAAATACATGGTTGGAGAACTGTAAGAATGGCCATTATGTTTCATGTTTAATCTTCGCGCTACTTTAGTGAAGAAATTGCATCATAGCGCCGAAATTCATGCTGTCTCCTTTTTTCAGTAGTGATATATTATAGCTTAAAAACTAAAACTGAAATTAATTTATGTTCATTTATTTCTATTAGTTTTTTTTACTCAGGCAATATCCTATTGTTTCAGATTTTCTTAAAGGATATAGTTTTTATTAGTCCAGCCGTCCTTGTTGTTTCCACTGTGATAATAATACCACAGCTGGGTTCACTTATATTTCTCTCTGTTTGTCTCCTTTTGTGTCAGAAATTTGGTTCAATCCGTGCAGATGTGATTGAACAGATGCGTTTCAAACAGAGACTGAGGGTCATCCAAACCATTGAAGATACAACTAAACGCAACGTGGTAAGCGCCCACTGACTTAGCCTTATTAATACTGGAATTAGGCAAATATTTGGCTTCGTCCGCAATCGCATATTATGCACCACATACCCAATATGTGTACTATCGTTCAACATACTTTTGTGTGAATAAACAATAGTATGTATCTTTTCTGATGCACCAAGCCTCCTTGCCGGTTGGAGTCACGTAACCATGGTAACCTGTGTCAACCTCGTGACCAAAACGACGATTTGTGAGAATCAAAGTCTGAACTAATTAAAAATATATATTACGCCTAGCAAAGTGAAATCTTATACTTGAAGCGTCATTGATGTTACAGAGCTGTCTGTCAACGTCTGTTATGAATTTTGTCTTCACTACCGCATTGCATTGTGGGATACTTATGCCACCGTAGTGTCCAGCGTTGCATATTGTAATATTTCACCGGAAATAGTCTATAATTCGCGTACTATTGGTTTCATACTAAGGTTTCAGACATACTAATATACGTCACGCACTGTTTTAGCGTACTAAATAGCATGTTAGTGTTGAATTTTTGACGCAACCTTTGTGAAAGTTTAATATTGTCCGTGTATTTACTATAATGTTGTTACTCAACATGGTTGTGCAGATAGCAGAACAGTGATCAGGCAACATGATAACTTCAGAAGTCTCTTAGGTCAAATTAGATTTGAGCTTTGAAACGCAATGAACAACATTCTTGTCATGATTAGATACTCTGCTCTCCCTTCACACTTAACATTAACGTAATTATATTATGTTTTCAGGTCAGGACTATTATAACAGAGACTGCCTTCAGTATTGACGAGCTGGAGGAGCTCTACGTGCTCTTCAAGGTGAGTTACAGCTTACATATTCATGTTGTGGGACTTTGTGTACCTCTAGCTAACACCTACTGTTCTGCCACCATGATAAAAGTGAGATATAGACATTAAGTCAAGCAGTCATTTGGTCTCTACAGAGAAAAGAAAAAATAGCCTGGAAATCTTGACATTAGCGCTCCAGCTCCATAAGCTATTCCTGTGCCGCAAGTCTGTATATAAAACACATGGTGAAGATTAATTTGCCACTTTATTAATCACACAGTCTTCCTATAGACTCAGATTATTCAAGGCTGAAATAGTTTTCCAAACATACGGTCAGGTTAGTTAGCCACATTTTACCTCTTCAGACTAAAAAAAAGCAGCTCTACCGTTGTGTAATTTAAATTGTATTGATTTGCATATGATATTTTACACCCCTCTCTTCAGGCGGAGCACCTGACCAGCTGTTACTGGGGCGGCAGCAGCAACCCCACAGAGCGCCACGACCCCAGCCTGCCCTACCTGGAGCAGTACCGCATCGACGTGGAGCAGTTCAAAGGCCTGTTCAACCTGCTGTTCCCCTGGGCCAACGGCGCCCACTCTGACCCCCTGGCTCTGCGCTTCTTCCGTCTCCTTGACCAAAACGGAGATGCCCTCATCAATTTTCGGGAGTTCATCAATGGCCTGGGTAAGTAGAGTAAGATGTGGTTTGATACATAGGGGATCAGTTGACAAATTGATGTTTCACGCTGTCATGATTCTGATTTAAGTATTTTATCCAAGATGATGTGTCGCATTTAGAAGCAGTTCAGATGTGTCGGGTCTCTAAAGCTTGTCGATGTGTTTTAGGTGTCCTATATCACGGGGACCTCATTGAGAAGCTGAAGCTCCTCTACAAGATGCATGTCATACCCGGTGAGTGTGCATCGATGCAGTACAGTTGTCTTTAGGACACTACAGAAATACTTAACTTCAGTGGAGCAGGATTATTAGCTGTACAGAAAAGAGGCGGCTCAGTGGAACATGTTGAAAGAGAAAATGTTGAGCTCTTTGTCTCACTTCACCGAGCAAATCACTTTCTCAGGATTACCTTCGTCAGCATGCTTTTCTTTTAAACAAGATAACTGACGGAAAATTAAACTTTTTAAACTACTCACTGTATTTTAAATTCAGTCCTCAACTTAATGAATTAGGTTTGACTTTTATTAACACTTTGAAAAAGTGATGAGCCTAGTGTCACAATTATTTTTGATAAGATTTTTTTATATAATCTGATATATGTATAAATCTGATAAATGTATTAAAAAAGGAATTTATCAAAAGTAACTTTGACTAAAATTGAAATTTGCGATCAAATGTTGTGCTGCAACGATTAATCGATTAGTTGTCAACTATTAAATTAATTGCCAACTATTTTGATAATCAATTAATCGGTTTGAGTCATTTTTTTTAAGAAAAAAGGACGTCATATTGGGCTTTAGGAAACACTGATCGACATTTTTCACAATTTTCTGACATTTTCTAGATTTTATATTAATTAATGGAGGAAATAATCGACAGATTAATCGACAATGGAAATAATTGTAAGTTGTAGCCCTAATAAAGTGAAATATAAAATGACAAAGAAAGGTTCACATGATGTTTTCACAAGCCAAAGTAAATTTTCGTAATTTCTTTTGCTCCCAGAAATCACTCATGAACCCGAAGAGCCCGACTCTGCTTTTGAGGCCACTCAGTACTTCTTTGAAGACATCACTCCAGAAACGTCCATCGGTAAGAACCTCAGATTGGTTTTTTTGTGATCAAATTTGTGTTGCTTTGATTACATACTTTCTATAAGCACTCTATGATATAATATAACCATATATCAACATACAACATTGTATGTCCCCACACCGTACAGGGTGCCCCAATTTTTCCAACCCCCTTCTCGCCATGGTGACATTTTTGTTAAACACCTTACCCAACCACAACACCCCCCCACCCCAACTTTATAACCTCAAGATAGAAATCAGAGCGGTGATAGATGAAAAAGGAAATTACTTAATAAAAAGATACAAAAACAAAAAATTCCTCCCTTTGCATAATAAAGATGGCGTACATACACGTATCAAAAACAATTCAAAAAGCAAGTAAAATAAGGGTGAAAAGGACATTATCACTTCAGTTATTTAGCTGAGTCATTTGTTGTGCTTTTATTCCTGTTATTATTTATAATATAAAGGACTTCAGAGAGATTGCCATCATGATATTTGCACAAGTGAAATCTGTTTTTGTGGTTATGGGCATGTCATGTGATTTGCTGGGGAAAGTGTGGTTGTATTAACCTTGAAACCACAGACATCACATACAGCCTGCATTGTGCACACTGACAGTGATGAAAGCACAAAAACAAATGTGTACACAAGTTAAATTATGTGTGTAAGACACACGCCTGCAGGAATATCCTCCTGTGTTGAATATGCAGAAGTGCTAGAAACGGCCTCAAACTCCTCTGTTGATCTGAAAGCTGTTGTTTGGACAATTAAACTTTTATAAGGCTCCGATGATATAATGTTACACTAGTGGAGCAGGACTGTGTTTACTGTATTATCAAAAACCTGCAGTATGTAGAAAATACAGTATATGTTTAATATAATATGCTTGTCTTCAGAATATAGATGCTGCTGCTAAAAGATGGACGCTGAAAGTTCAGTCTAGCTATTGATTTGGATAATTTAACTATTTTAACTGAACAAATGTTGATGTTTGATCCTTTCTCCTCAGGTCACGACTCAAAGTGCAGAAGTGAGAGGGATGACGGCTTTGTCAGAGTTACATTTAAGACTGAAAAAGGTAAGCAGCATATTGCAAAAGGAATATAAACGCCTGAATTTATAGATCTAATACAGCACACTACATAGTCCCATTTGTCTAAAATTAGTAACACAATGCTTAGTCTCATTCAAATAGCAAACCATCTGTGTGTGTGACATTGCATTTAGTCTCTATTAACAGCCAAGAAAAACAGAATTCATAGTGTTTGTAAAGTCATCCGTTCAATTTAAAAAAAATCTTATTTCCTCCATTATGTCTGAAACATGTGAAGACAGGATTTATCCATGATGCAAGCAACAACAAAAATTAGGTTAGCTCCACGCCTATATCGTAAAGTCTTTAATCGCAATACAGAAAAAAGCAGACCCTGGTTGCACCTTCATGCTTTTTTAAAACCAAAATATGAGTCAATATGCGTACATGGTATGGGCACCTGGGGACTAAGAACAAAAACGGACTATCCAGAATTACAAACATGACTAGTAAAATGATTGGGAAAGTGCAAAAACAACTTGGATGGATATATGAAACGCAGGTAAAACAAAAAGCCCGACAAATTGTGTCTGATCCTGTTCATCCCCTTTTTAAAGAATTTATAAAACTGCCCTCGAGAAGACACTATAGATCTGCCGCAGCAACCAACCTTTACAAAAAAAGTCTTTCATACCAAATGCAATAACTTTGCTAAATTTGTAAAGACAATTATCACACTAGGTTCTCCGTTATTGTTGACTGTACTGTGCATGTTGTGCTATTTATTGTATGTATTGGGATTTACTATGATGTGTTTTGACCAACCTGTGAAGCCGAAGGCAAATTTCCACATTTGTGAACAATAAAGATTATTTAAATATTAAAAAATATTAAAATATTGAATCGCGATTAATCGCAAATTAATGCACTTTTTTATCTGTTCAAAATGTACCTTAAAGGGAGATTTGTCAAGTATTTAATACTTTTATCAACATGGGAGTGGACAAATATGCTGCTTTATGCAAATGTATGTATATATTTATTATTAGAAATCCATTAACAATTCAAAACAATAACAAATATTGTCCAGAAACCCTCACAGGTACTGCATTTATCATAAAAAATATGCTCAAATCATAACATGACAAACTGAAGCCCAACAGGCAACAACAGCTGTCAGTGTGCTGACTTCACTATGACTTGCCCTAAACTGCATGTGATTATCATAAAGTGGGCATGTCTGTAAAGGGGAGACTCGTTGGTACCCATAGAACACATTTTCATTCACATATCTAGAGGTCAGAGGTCAAGGGACCCTGCCAGTTTTGCCAAGTTTGTTGCGTTATTTAACCTCTTTCCCGACAAGAGAGTGTGACGTGGTTGGTACCAATGCATTCCTTAGGTTTTCTAGTTTCAGATGATGCCAGTATCTTCACTCTCTTTAAAACAAAGCCCGCTACAACCTACAAATCGCAAGATGCGTTAAAGAAATTAGTGGCATTAAAACGACTTTGCGTTATTATCGCGTTAACTTTGACAGCCCTAGCTTTAACCAACCTGTGAAGCTGAAGGCAAATTTCCACATTTGTGGACAATAAAGATTATTATTATTATTATTATTATTATTATTATTATTATATTAATAACACATTATTTGTTCATTTTACAGTGAAGAAACTGAACACTCCTGAATATCGCCATTACCTGAAACTGTGGCACCAGGAGACAAAACCTAAACTAGAAAACACAAAAAACCTCCCCAAGCTGAATCAGGTAAGACTTCCCCCTCTGTATCTGCTGTTATATGCAGTATGTGGATAAGAAACTCAGTAGTTACAGTAGGTGTAACTGAACTCTTGTGTTTTTTTCCTCCAGAGCCAGTTTATCGAGCTTTGCAAGACCCTCTACAGCATGTTCAGTGAGGATGTTGCAGAACAGGAGCTCTATCACGCCACAGCGACCGTCACCAGTCTGCTGCTGGAGATGGGAGAGGTGGGAAAGCTCTTCTCCTCCTCTGTCAGGAAGGACCACAACATGGAGGGTAAATCAGAGCTGAGCATGTGTACGAGAGACGCCACAGACCCCAAAACCAGCCAGGAGGCCGCGCTCGATGGCGTGTTCCAGCAGCGGGGTCAGGGTGACGGCTTTGACCCCACAGGTCTGGAGAACAAGCCGAGCCCCAGTGAGGAGGGGAAGGGGGACGAAGGGAGCGAGCAGCTGCCACCTATGCAGGACATCAAGCTGGAGGACTCGTCTCCCAAAGACACGGGCACGTCATCCGCCATGCTCATCTCGGATGATGAAACCAAAGATGACACTTCAATGTCATCTTACTCCGTGCTCAGCGCAGGCTCCCATGAGCTGGATGAGAAGCTGCAGTGCGAGGACATTGCAGACGACACGGTGCTGGTGCGGAGCGACAACGGCTCGGGCGGCGAACGAAGTAACCGGCCTCACGGCGGCGCACCCCACGACAGGGGGCTGCCTCACAGCACGAGCATCGATAAAGACTGGGCCATCACGTTCGAGCAGTTCCTGGCCTCCGTGCTCACAGAGCAGGCCCTGGTGCATTACTTTGAGATGCCAGTGGAGGTGGCGGCTCGCATAACAAACGCAAAGAACGTGCGTAAAGTCGGGCGCCCCCTGCTGTCAACAAGTGACTATGAGATCTCGCTATCCGGCTGAGAATTCACACAGACTTTTTAAAAGGGAAATATCAGTCGTGTAAAAAATGTCTCGGTGCGTTTTAGAGGACTATGAAGGTCAGTTTATGTGTACGATACGAATGAATGTGACCAAAAACTGCTCTTAGCGATGTATTTTACCAGATGTGAAAGACTTTTATTATAACAATCACTAGATTCTGTCCAGCTAGGAGGGAGCAGGACATTAATATTAAGGTTTGCTCAGATGAAATCAGTGTGTACATGTAGTAGCTGTACTTTATAAGACATTATGCATAGGTGTTACTATTGTAATCTCTAGTACTCTTAGGCTATTTAGATGTAAATGTCCACAGATACAGTACAGTTCTAAACTGGGATATTGATAGTCTACGTACCTACGATCACCTAACATTATATCCGGTCAAACTGTCGCTTCCTTGCGTTACAATTTTAATTTGCTGTTAATCACGAAACATTTTTAGTTTCTAATTGAATGACAATACGGACAAATACAAAACAAAGCCGTGAAAATTCAATGATAAATTGAATTTTCATGTATTATTGTGTAATTTTGACTATTGATTGAAATGCTTCTGTTTTGCACACACACACATCTATGACTTCCTGAACATTCACTCCCACAAATATTCCCAATAATTGCTCCAGAGTGTTTTATTGGTAATCGCAAACAACTTTTTTTTATTCAAAAGAAAACCACTCACACCTGATGGTTAAGGAATTCATGTTTCCTAAGAAATGATTACACTAAAAAATGCTTTTAAATGAAAAGACTGCACTTTCTTTATGTTTACAACATAATGTGATCCACTAATGTATTACATATATGGCCTTTTTTTCTTTTTACATGTTTTAACCTTTTTTTGCTCTGTATATTTTTTTACGTTGCTGTTTTCAACATGTTTTTATGTGAATATTTTTTTTATTTTAAATGTCCAGGTGTTATTACTCTGGATTCCGATGCATTGTGTATCACTCCATCTAATTAAAGTTACAGTATGATTGATTCGATGCTGCACAGAACAACGCCTCAAGCCTTTTTCATTGATTTAATCAGACCGAGTGCCACGATATGACCAAGCACACAGATACTGCCATCTGGTGGAAGATCAGTGATGCTACCAATCGTTCATTTCCTAAAGACATGAATTTTAACAGTAAAATATGATTCCACAGATGCAGGAATTGCATTATCATTTGTTTTTTAAAACTAGATTAACCTGTTATTTACAAAACCTTAAATTGGTGCTTTACAATTACTCAAATATTTCTTACTGGCACTCACACTAGACAGTCACTTGCACTTAAAAATGTGACTAGTGCAGTGATTCAATGTAACTAAGTGCATTTTTAAGGTATTTGAACTTAATTTCATTTTCATGTTACTTTATACTTATAATCCACTAAATTTCAGGGGAAAGTAAAGCTAAAGTTACTTGTTACTTTGCAGATTTTACACAAAACTGGATCATAATTATTGATATATGAATGTGTTCATTACTTTGATGTTGCAGCTCGTAAAGGTTAGGGCTGGGCAATATGACGATATGTATCATCAAAACAATATAAAAATGTCTATCCTACATATGTTTCTATATTGTTTCTATCGTGATACAGGCTAGACCTACATTTCTTTTTTCTCCATAATTTCACTTAAAACTGTTCTGTTCAACTCAAGTTCTTAAAGTGAGAAAATACTCAGCACTTTTCAGTCAAGTATTTAATTCACACAGGAGTAAACAAATAGTGTAATAATAGTATAGTATATTAATAGACTTTATCATGTGGTTATTTCATATAGACTATTTATTAATTTACCAGAAAACATGCTATATTGTGATATATATATATATATATATCTTTATCGAGATATGAAATGACCTATATCAGGATAGAAGATTTTGGCCATATCTCCCAGCCCTAGTAAAGGTGGAGCTAATTATAATTATTTTAACTAAAGTTTTACCTCAGCTTAACCTTTAATAAAACATCATAATTGATTTGTTGATTATATTTTGTATTATTAATCTGAATCGGCAAAGTAACTAAAGTTGTCAAATAAATGCAGTGGAGTAAAAAGTACAATATTTGCCTCTGAGATGTAAAGGAGTAGAAGTATAAAGTAGCAGAAAATGGAAATACTCAAAGTACTTCAAAATAATAAAAAAATACTTGAGTAAATGTATCTACTTACTTTCCACCACTGGTTATAGATTAAACTACCCAGTGAAGTGAATGTTAATGTATTAGTAACACAAATCCAATAAGATAATCCTCACAGGGGGCATTTTGATGCTTTACTTTTGATACTTTAAAGGAACAGTGTTACAGGGGATTTATTAGCAAAAATAGAAGATAATATTCATAACTATGTTTTCTTTATTGTATAATCACCTGAAACTAAGAATCGTGTTTTCGTTAGATTAGAATGAGCCCTTCATATCTAGATAGGGAGCGGGTCCTCTTCACGGGGTCCGCCATGTTTCTACAGTAGACACAAACCAAACACTGGCTCTAGAGAGAGCCTTTCACGTTTTTACATTACCTGAAGTTCACGCTTGTGAAACTGCGGTAACGTGAGCTGCCAAGTGCAAAACCGTGGTACCGCCACGGCGGCTCACGTTACCGCAGTCTTGGAAAGGGAGGAGTGAGCGGAGGGGTACTCAGTTGGTTGCAATCTGCAACCACGGCACTAGATGCTGCCAAATCCTACACACTGTACCTTTAAATTAATTCTGCTGATCATTTTCCTGTATTTAAGTAAAATGAATGCAGGGCTTTTACTTGTAACAGATTATCGTTACACTACACTTATTACTTTTACTTTAGTAAAGTATCTGAATACTTCTTCCACCACTGATCGAGTAAAACTGGAGTATTAATATAGCAACATGTTCATTGTCCACAGAGGTTGACTGTAACTAAGCACATTTACTCAAGTTCTGTTCTTATGCACACATCTGAGGTAGTTTACTTGAGTATTTTGTTTTTATGTCACTTTATATTTCTACTCCACTACAATTCAGAGTGAAATGGAAAAATGTGCAGCTTGAGAGCAACTGTCTTAAACCTCAGTTGGTTACAGGGCCTCACTCTCTCGTCCTCTCTCTCTGCAGACCAAACACACTGGGGTTGTGGCTCAGGTTAACCAATCACAGCAAAGAGAGCTCTCTTAAAACTGGACCTTCTGCAGATTAAAAAGAGGCTTCCCCTCTCAGACACATGACAAAGCTATGAATGATTAATCTATCAGAAAGTATGATTTGTTAGAACAGGATAGATGAAATACTGCTTCTCTCTCTCACCGGTCGGTCTCACTTGTGGATTTCCAGAAATGATAAAATCCTCAAATGAAAAAAACTCTTTTGATCAAATCTAACAAATATAGCGACACTATTTCAGATTTGATTTCACATTTCACATTTTACATTAATAGGGAGAAAGACATGATGGCACAAAGAAGATGAATGGGGAAATAAGGCGCTTGAGAGGATTTTGTTCTTCTGTTTTCACAAAATCCAATTTTTTCTCAAATGTTTATTATCATCATGCGTTTTAAATATTATTATACATTCAGTTTCCAGTTTATTACACCTAGCTAAAACTAATTCAGTCTAATATAACAGGCCTACAAAAAGAGGTATTGATTCAACATTTAAGACTGTTCTTTGTGGTGCTGTTTAACTGTATTGCATTATACTTAGAGGTGTTTCTAATATTTAGTTTATTAATATACAGTAAAAGGGGTCAGCAAAATATTAGAAACACTTCCCAGTATAATGTGATACAACTCACCAGACAACAAACTACAGCATCTAAAATGATCAGTTACAGTATATCAACATCTCTTCTAAACAGTTTGAACTAAAACTGATTATAACCTTCATGAAGGTAGGATTTGTTGCAGGACTGTTGTATTAGACTGCATTAGTTTTAGCAAGTTGTACCAAGTAACCTGGCAACTGAGTGTTGTGGGAATAAGGTCACATTTTCCCTGTTTCTTCTTCCCAAAATCACATTTTCCCATAATTTCCATACTATTTGAGAGGCTACATATGTTGGATTAAGGGAGAGGTATTATGAAACAGGCCCCTTCACTGCCAAACTGCTGTGACGTGCAAAATGTCTTATCTGATCCACAGTGAACTTCAGTCACTAGTTCACGTCACTAATCTCCCCCCAACGCTTTTTTAAAAAGTCAGTGCACTCTTTTAAAAAATGTGAAAAGTATCTGTCATTAAGAAATCATAAATGAACAACAGGATATAATACATTTTATAAATAATACTGTACGATACAATAACACTACTGCAAAAGTGAAAGGATAACGTGATGTTAGGCCATAAACACTTTTAGCCAATCAGCTCCAAACATTTTCTCTGTCGTTCACACACCTGTTCTGTCATTGGCTCCAATGAAGCCGACTGATAGTGCTTTATTATGACCGCTGTGAAGTGCAGAAACTTTAATCTTTTAGTCTAATGAAGTAAATAATTACTTAATATTAAGTGACAGATACAGGACAGAAGGAAAACCTACTGTACAGAATGTGAATGGATGTAGTGTTGATTATATCTGACGATAGGCAAGTAAATAACATTTAGAAATACTAAAGTCTTTTGGAAATATACCACAGTTTTGGATGAAGAGATAGTGATGTTAGAGTCACAGAATGGGGGAAGTAGTTGTTTTTCTGAAATGTGCCTGCACTGTGGGGTAAATTGAACATTGACTTTCTGACAGTCGGTGGACTTTGCTTTGACCAGGAGTACACAGAAACGCCTCTCTGTGGATGTCATAAAAAAGCCAACCAGATAATCTATAAATACAGTGCTAAAGATGCATCTTTCCTTTCTGCGGAGTGGCGCCCTTTATGGATTATAATCTGGCCAATCAAATCCTGCCCGGTAACAAACGACTGAGGATCAAAAGGAACCTTAAATTTTAGACGAACAATGTGAGTATGTTTTATGTTTTTATCATCAATTTACACTTTGATTGTTGGCTCATAAAAGATCCACAAGCCTTTAAATTGAAAAGATAAATATTATACGAGGTTCATGTTGATATGGTGGTTTTCTCCAGGTGATTTGTTCTGATTGTGTGTGTTTTGCGTACCTGTAACCCCAGTATTAGGAAACATGGTGGGACTTAAACCCTCAGATGTTCCCCCTCCACTGGGGGTGAAGATGGCGAGTGCTGGGGCTGCAGCCTGTGTAGCAGACCTGTTCACATTTCCTCTGGACACAGCCAAAGTCAGACTACAGGTATCTGTTCAGTGAGAAGAAAGTCTTTGTTCAGTCATCTCCAGTATCATATAACATGTTTTCTTCACATTCATTGCAATGCATCTGATAATATATCTTGATATTGATATTTGATATTGATCTTCAGCTACTAACTTTGTTGTTTACTACTTTGTAAAACAGTATGTTGTTGGCTACTATTGACTGAGAAGCTTGACTTCAAACTTTGTTCACTTCCTTCCCCCAAAATCATTGCACTCATTAACACCTCTGTAGCAACAGGCTGCAACATTTAGTCTAAAGGTTTTCTACTTTTGTTCTGTAAAGCTGGTTTTAGCCTTGAGTGCAATCTGAATGTGTGACCCCAGATTCAGGGAGAGATGAAGGGAGTGGAAGGGATCCGTTACAGAGGGGTGTTTGGGACCATCAGCACCATGATCCGAACAGAGGGGCCCAGGTCTCTGTACAACGGCCTGGTGGCGGGGCTGCAGAGACAAACGTGCTTTGCCTCCATCAGAATCGGCCTCTACGACAACGTCAAAAGCTTTTACACTGGTGGCAAAGACAGTACGTGGTTTCTTTTAATTATGTATCTCTAAATAAATTATTATCCCTCTATGTCCCACTGTCACAAATCAAAATCCTTACATGAAAGATGATTATCAACTTCCAGTCAATGTTATTTACACAGCCCAGAATCACTCATTTCTCTCAGAGGGCTTTACAATCTGCACAAAATATCACATCCTATATTGCCAAACCCTCGATTCAGATAAGGGAAACAATTTTTAAAGAGAAGAAATCCAAACAAAAAAGGATTTTTGGGGGAAAAAGCAAGAAACCTGAGGAGAGTAGGAACAGTGGAGGGCTCCCTCCTGCAGCACTGACAGATGTGCAGCTTCGTTACGTACAATATAGACAGCAGTAGAATAATAATTTTGGGAAACACGATACACGTCTTTCTGAATTTCCTCTATCACCCTGTAGGCTGCTTTTAATGTGAAGAATACGGGACGTTTTTTCCAGGAAGATTATGTGACATCATGCACACTCGCAAGTGCCTTTATTTTCAGCTCCGCTACAGGTCTAACAGTGTGCAACGATAGCTAACGTGCGGTTAGAAATGGAGTCCGCTAACGCCAAACGACCAGCCGCCACCACAACTCAGACTCCAACACAAACTTCACGGAAGCACAAAGTTATATCTAGTGAAGCCCGTCTTGCAAAACAGGCATGTGACTGGCGTTGTGGGAAAACTAGGATGAACATCGGCTGGGCCTTCGATTCATGGAGGGACCTTCGTTTGGTTTTAGGTATCAAAACGGACCCCGAGCTGGCAAAATTCCTATTGGACAGGTTAGCCAACATTACTGCCAAGCATGTGAAATAATGATATTTTGGTTTTAGCTGGCTAACGTTGCTAACCTTAATCAACATGATGCCTGTCAATCACGTTCAGTCTCGTGTGTGTTGTCTCACTGTTTTGGCCGATGCTCACTCGCGTCTACGTAGTGCGAGCACATGTGCGTACAACAGGACGCTGACTGTTGTTGACTTAACGGCAAAAGGTGTCACTGTTAACAAACAATTTCTGATTCTTACATAGAGCCCCTTTAAATAAATATTAGGTGTAATAAGAGTTCAGCGTAAAGTGTACTGTATGAAGATCTGAGGGCAGTGACACTGATTTAAGTTTTAATTTAAGACTATTTAATAGATAGCAAGTGTTGAAATATCTCACACATACACACAAATATATACACAGTAAAGCACAAGTACCTCAAAGCTGTACTTGAGTAGTTGTACTTTGTCTATCCCTCTCCAGACCCTGGTATACTGGTGCGTATCCTGGCTGGCTGCACTACAGGTGCCATGGCGGTGTCTTTTGCACAACCCACTGATGTGGTCAAGGTTCGGTTCCAAGCCCAGATGAACCTGGACGGCGTGGCTCGACGGTACACCGGCACCATGCAGGCCTACAAACACATCTTCCAGAACGAGGGCATACGTGGACTCTGGAAAGGTGCTGTGTAGGAAGCATGCTTCAGATTAAGTTACTCTTTTGGGTCTCACCTGCCATGAAAATAAGACCCAGAAATGATTTATTATAAATGATTAGTAATCAAAAAGTTATTATTCTTCTCCTTTAGGCACACTACCCAACATCACAAGAAATGCGCTCGTCAACTGCACAGAGCTGGTTACATACGACCTGATCAAGGAGGCCATCCTTAAACACAATCTGTTGTCAGGTGAGTGACAGAGCTCATGCATGTGTACCTGGATTACAGGCAGTGGTGGAAAAAGTACTCAGATCTGGTACTTAAGTAAAAGTAGTGATACCACAGTGTAGAAACACTCTTACTTACAAGTAAAGGTTTTAGTTTAGTTTAGTTTAGATGGACATCACAGTAGCATTAGAATTGTAAGTAATTGTAATTGTAAGAAAAGTATTAAAGTATTAGCATCAAAATATACTTAAAGTACCAAAAGAATGGCCCATTTCAGAATGTAATGTACTGTATATTATATTATTAATGATGCATTAATGTGTTCATCCCTTTAATGTTGCAGCTGCTACGGGTGGAGCTAATTTGATATACTTAATATACTGCTGGGTAGTTTAATCCATAATAATACATCATAATTTATTGGTTAATTATATTCTGTATTAATAATATAAATCTGCAATTAGGGCTGTCAACGTTTACGCGATAATAACGTGTTAATGCAAAATCGTTTTAATTCTTTAACACATTAAAACCGATCTTTCGGAGGTTGTAGCAGGCTCAGTTTTAAAGCTAGAGTGAAGATACTGGTATCATATGAAACTAGAAACCTAAAAAATTTGGAAGAGTTTGGCTTGCTGTGGTTCATCGGATCCAGCTGTCATAATGGTTTTGGCCTGAAGGACTAGGAGATGTGTGATTTCTCTCTTTTCTTTAGCCTATTCAAAGCTGGACAGTGCAGGATCGTGATTAGCGATGCTAGCCTGCTGCTCTTTCCTGCTTTAATTGTTGCTGTTTGCAACTTGTTTTTGTTAGAGTCATTTTTGTTTCTCTCATCGTTGCTGTGATTGTTATTCATGTTTATTAAAACAATTTCGGCCGACTATGGAGGGAGCCAGAGGCATTATGGGTACTGGTGGAGTGACCTGCTTCTTTAACAACAACAATACTGATGCAGAGAGTTAAATCTCATTTGCAAAATATGTGCAGTAGGGATGTAAGAAAGTATCAATACACATGAGTATTGCTATATTATGTGTTGTGATACTGTATGGCCCGCCTTTGGGCCCAGACGCTATTCGATCTATTAGAGGTTGTAGCAGGCTCAGAGCTAGAGTGAAGATACTGGCATCATATTAAACGAAAACCTAAAAGAAAACCTAAGGAATCCATTGGTACCAACCATGTCATACTAGCTTGTTGAGAAGAAAGATAAATAAATCATACGAAGTTACGCTAAATTTTGGCGAGGAAAAACTGTCATAGCCATTTTCAAAGGGGTCCCTTGACCTTTGACCTCAAGATATGTGAATGAAAATGGGTTCTATGGGTACCCACAAGTCTCCCTTTTACAGACATGCTCGCTTTATGATGATCACATGCAGTTTGGGGCAAGTCATAGTCAAGTCAGCACACTGACACACTGACAGCTGTTGTTGCCTGTTGGGCTGCAGTTTGCCATGCTATGATTTGGGCATATTGTTTTATGCTAAATGCAGTACCTGTGAGGGTTTCTGGACAATATTTGTCATTGTGTTGAGTTGTTAATTGATTTCCAATAATAAATATTTACATACATTTGCATAAAGCAGCATATTTGTCCACTCCCATGTCGATAAGAATATTAAATACTTGACAAATCTCCCTTTAAGGTACATTTTGAACAGATAAAAAATGTGTGATTAATCACGATTAACTATAGACAATCATGCGATTAGTCGAGATAAAATATTTTAATCGATTGACAGCCCTATCTGCAATGTAACTTAAGTTATTAAATAAATGTAGGGGAGTAAAAAGTACAATATTTCCCTTCGAGATATAGTGGATTAGAAGTATATGGAATCTTTCTAGTAAAGTCCAAGTACCTCAAAGTTGAGTTGACTAAATGTTACTTTCCACCACTGGTTACAGTAAGACGCATGCACGCACATGCACACACACAAACACACAATGCCATCCCAGAGAGACAGCTGATAGGGTTAGAAACCCACACACCCTCTCACCCCTTCAACAGCTGATAACAGCAGCACACATGCTGGTACAGAACATGTTGTAGTGCCGTAGTAGTTAATACCACATTTATCTCAATCATTTATATTGCCCCATTCACAAGGTTATATAATCTGCTGACATGAGTTTCTATACAGCTCAGCTCAGAGCAAAGGCCTCCTGGTTACTCTCATTCACACTCTTTAGTTGTTTTGTTCACAATCTCTCCACAGACAATCTGCCGTGTCACTTTGTATCTGCGTTTGGTGCCGGTTTTGTCACCACGGTGATCGCCTCCCCAGTAGATGTGGTGAAAACTAGATACATGAACTCTCCACCGGGCCAATACAAGAGTGCCATCAACTGTTCCTGGACCATGATGACTAAAGAGGGGCCGACGGCTTTCTACAAAGGGTGAGCTCCTCCTCCTCTCTGACCCCAGCACACACTCATTTGTTTAGGAATATTTGTACTTTGATTAGTCATTTGGTGTTTTAAGCAATGCTGCATTTGTGGACCTATTTCATTTTCTTTGTCTCCTGTAGATTTGTGCCCTCATTTCTGAGGTTGGGATCGTGGAACGTTGTGATGTTTGTCTCATTCGAACAAATCAAGAGAGCCATGATGGTCACAAAGAAGAGGATGGAGGACAGAAATTGAGATTCAAAGTTTGACTGAAAAATCTGAGCCACCACTGGGTTGGAACACCGATAAAGAAATATCAATTGTAGTTTTATTCTTTTTGTCTTGTGGTGACAAAGAAGAAAGTCCTTTGTTGAAAAAGGAATACTGGAGTTCAGGGTACCTTGTATTTGACTTTACATTGAACTGAAATGCAGTTCTTTCTTTGTATTTATCATTTTTCATAATGAACCCATTTGAATTTTAATGGGAGTGAATGGTGCAAACACTAGGTTGTGATAACCCTCCTTTGGGAAGTTGCTCTTTAAGATCTGTAAATCTAAATCTGCCAATTATACATTTTAGGCAGCTCACAGCAGAGCACCTTTAAATAATACTGGTGCCCATAATAAAATGTCAAACAGGTTTATGTGAACTCTGAATATATTTGACTTGTTTTACAGACCCGGTGCTTGCTTATTAACTTGTGCTCTCACTTACACCACGCAGAACACATTTCAAAACATTAAAGTGTGTATTTATTAACTTTGAGTCAGATGTGTTAATCATTACATACCTTACTCATAAGCAAATCACAGCATAAAATTAATAAAAACGCAAACATACAAATTTCTGAAAATGGAGGCAAACAACCAGTTTGAGTTCCACATCACCTATGTTACAGAATACAGATGCCATCAACGGGGACACATCAAAACATGCACAAATTTAGCCACGGTCTCTGGACATAAAAATCTGATTCCTGAGCGGGACAACTGTGAGTACACATAACGCCCGGACCACACAGCCCGCGTGAGCGGCGCGGCTCGGCTGTGTATCAGCTGCATCTCTTCTAGAGATTTGAGGTCTATTTGAGGTCCGCTTGCTGTGTGAAATTATCTTTTGACCGTGTATTGATATCATACCAGCAACATTACTACAGTTTCTATGTCCATATTTGTAGAATATGTCACAGGCAGGAAAAAAGCAAAAATATATTTTTAACTCAACACTTCCTGTTTCTGTTTCAAAATAAAAGACCTATAGTGTTTTTTCTGCGGACAGAATCCCTTCATTTGTTAACACAAGGTTTTTATTCTGAAATATTTGCAGGAAAGTGACAATGCAGTGACTTGCACGGCTCCACAAATTAATAGAGTACCGGCTTTTAATCGTGAATTATTATTATTATCATTTACAAATGAGCACACGCTTCTAAACATTTTTCTGTCTAAAATAAATATAAATGACATTTATAATTAAATTAAAATTATGAAAGGCAAACTATGTAGAAAGAAAGGGCTGGCAGTAGCAGCGCAGTAGTAGAAACGCTGCCGTTGAGGACGCCACACGCGTGAGACACGCAGCAAGTTCAGAGAGGTAGCCGCCACGTGCTGCTCAAGCATCCAGTGTGGCCCGGGGCTTGTTTACATAAATACAAACAAGACAGCTACAAATATGGTAGTTAATTACCATTTTTCAATAACTGTCTTTTAACTGCATCAATTTGGCTGCTTGCTCACTGAAAGTGCTTAAATCCTCACAACAGACAGACCCGTTATCTCTACAGTCCTCTGCAGCAGCAGCAGCTCTCATTTCCCCTTTACGAAGGTTAATTAAACACTGGAATGGTCCTTTTTGAGGTATTGGGTGTTAGATTTGTGCTCTATTTTAAAACTCTTAACTCTCACTGGAACAAGATGAACAGAGCGTGACTAATGGACCACAAAGCCAAATATAAGAGGATTCATTTGTTTGACCAACCAGCTTTTGTTGTTTGTTAATGTTCAGCATCACTTAATGCTTCTTGCCTTCCTCTACCTGATCAAGCAGCGTCAGGGGCCGTGGAGAGGTGAGGGAATATTTCTGTATAATGTTAGTTGTTAGAGCGGACAGTCAGTGTGAGGGTCACATCGGGGTCCTGTAGATGTGTCTTGACTATGTCATGGAATTTTTCTCTGTACTGATTGAAATGCATGATGCTTTCTGGTTCTTCTGCCACCCAGAATTTATCAAATTCATACGCCAGATAACCTGGAAGAGAAGAAACACACATTTTAGAGAATTATTTATAAAAACAGACAAAAAATTAGATTTTCTATTAGAAAGATGGAAAGAATCAGAGAAATGAAACAATAGAAAAATGATATGGTCTATTTACTCACAGTATAGCTGATGAAAGTGCCGGAGCTCAGGTGTGCCCAGTACTGTATTGTAGAAATGGGGTTTCAAAGCACCACTCTTCAGGAGGCTGTAGGCCATCTCTGTCAAGTTGATCCCAACGATGGCATATGAATACCTGAAATATGAGGAATACATAAACGAGTGCGTGCCAAAAGCGGCTTTTGGAAGATCAAGCTTTTCCCGCAATACTGACAGAAAATATATAGATATTAATACTGTACATGTATGAATGTGTCTTACCCTAGTTTAGGATGGTTTGCATGAGACAACACCTGACGAGCCTCCTCTGTGTAGTTTTCACTGAAAAAACTGTAGCAAAAACATTTCAGTATAATTATTGTTTACTGTAAAGCAATCCTATACTTAGCTTATACTAGTTTAATCTACAACTGAGATCATGTTCATCAGTAATCTTGTACTAGCTGGCAGTAATCATAACCATTTAAAGTCTGTTTGAAGGTCTTGAGGAGTGCATGTGAAAAAGGTTGAATAAAGCTTTTTGTGTGTTTCAGAGGGAGCTGCATGAAGTCTGATAAACTGCGCAAAGGGATGAATAATGAAACTGAAAAATGTGTGTGGAGTTAGGAAGAAGTGAGTTTACCAGAAGTCTGTAGCCCGCTTCTAATCTCTGCTTGAGGCTAGTGGCTCGAGGCTAGACTAGCTGCTACTAACATAACACTCTCCGACCAAACTGTCGGTGGTTGAGTTGCATTGTGGGCAATGTAGGCGGCAGGTTTTGACAAATCAGAAAAATGCGTGGAACAAAAAAGATGACATCGCTGCTTCTGCTGTATCGTTCTTGATTCTTTTTTTTTTTTAAAACTGTCCATTGTGAATTCGACAATGTTATAAGAGTGCAATGCTAAATTGATGGAGTAGTCTTAGCCACTGTTTCTTATGGAGAATGTTTTATTAAACTTTTTTATTAAATGCATCTTTTGTAGACTAAATAAATGAATGTTCATCTGTGAGGGTACTAGTATGCTGTATACTCTAATGATCTGACAAAGGCACAATTGTCACCTGTTTGTCCACACGTTGCAGCCTATGGACTCTTCATTGTTTGTTTTTTAAGATTATTTTTCTGGCGTCTCTGCTTTATTTGATAGAGAGAGACAGACAGGAAAGGCGAGGGACAGAGAGGGGATGACATGCAGCAAAGGGGGCCGGACTGGAACCCAGGCCGCTGTGATAAGGACTCAGCCTTAATGATACGCTCTCTAGTGAGCTTCGAGGGCGTCACTCTCTGTTTTTCTTTTGAGAAGACTCAAGAGGACGATGTATTCTTTCTCTCAATATTCCGCCAAGGCTTTCATTTGTCTGAGAAGTGACAGTAAGTTACAATATAGGCTACTAGACTGTGAGACGTAAACACACATGCATGACTCCACACAGATAAATCATTAACAGGGATCTGTGAAGCCTCAGTGTATATGTGCCTGGTTAATCTTTAGACATACAGTAGATCCTACAAGGTTTGACAATGCAGCTTTTTCCAAGACTATGGTTCTAAATATGGCAATGATTATGTGTGCAAATCGTCTAAACAATGAAAACAGATGGTGATGTGAATATGTATTTGGACACATATTTCTACATCTCAAGTTTTAACATCTATTATAGTGATACAAATGTATGTTATAACCTTTGCTGCAGTTTTTTCTTGGCTATACAGTATGTAGGGCATGAAGTCTAGCTGATTGTGTGGATTTCCATGTCACTTTGGGATTGAATTTTCAGGCTCCTAAAGTCCATTTCACTTTTGTAAATGCAATCATTCCAAATGTGTTCCAGTTTATTTCCTGTTGTAGTGTAACGAAGGTGAAAAGAGGAGATGTCACGCGTCATCAGTGCATCATATCTTTGGGGTATAACACATGCGCAGTAACATCTGGTCTGCACTCTCCGAAATTGAGCTAATAGCAACGCACGACCGCAGCTCCAGTTACACTGCGTATGTGTTATACCCCATACCCCAAGACCCGTGTCCCAGCCTCTTTCTATAGGCCTTGTTGCAGTGCAAGGAATATATAAAAGAAGAAAGGGTCATTACGGTTGCTTCCGAAATTCCATACTAACGTGCTATTTAGTACGCTAAAACAGTATGTGAGATTTTTTAGTATGTCCGAAACCTTAGTATGAAACCAATAGTACGTGTATTATTGCATGCTACTCAGGTGAACTACACCAGTATGCAACGCTGGACACTATGACGGCATAAATATCCCACATTACAATGCGGTAGTGATGACAACGTTCATAACAGACTAGTCATCCAGCCTATATCATTAGCTAGCACACACATATATCATGATGATTGAGCTAGAGAGGCTGTAACATTTGTTATCACTCACAAACAATGCAGCTCCCTGTCCTGTCTGTTTCTTTTACACCTTCACAAGGATTATTTCTTACTAATGTTAAGGGTTTTATCTCCAAATGAATGTAGGATGTCTCAACAGAGATATTGCTGGCTAACGTTAGCTAAACAAAGTGCAAATGCTAACTTAGTTCATTGGCAAACAAAGAAACAAGTACCGGTATAAAGGTCCAGATTTATAGAGGCGTAACATAAAATGTGACAATTAGCGCGACCTCCTGACAATAATAGGAAACATTATCGAGAGAGCTGGCTAACGTTAGCCCTCCTTAAAGACAAAATGGTATTTCCGTCATAGATAACAGAAATGGTGATAGTGTAGATAGGACAGTAGATGGTCTTAATGGTCAGTACTGATATTATCTGCAGTTCCTCATAACGTAGTTAATAAAGTCTCATTGACATTCATTGAGGACTCACACAAGGTTGATTAGGCCCAGCATGCCCATTCCTCGGAAGTCGGTCTTGGGGTCGTCTCCTTGGAATCCAATGTCTCCCCACTGTTTGGTGATCCTCGACTCCAGTTTGACTGCTGGCATCAACAGGTCCCACAGCTGAGAGAACAAATCATTCTAAGGTTACACATTTTAATTGCCACTGTACTGAGTTACATGTACAATGATTTTGTGCATAACATTTTGGATTTATAATCAATACTTTCTATACTATAATCTAAATCATGCCATTTTATTGTGACTGCCACTAACTCACTTAAATCTCAGAAAATAAATGTGGTTTCTCCTTCTAAAGCTTTAACTATTTCTGCTGCGTCTATGTTAGCAGGGCATGTTAGTTCACAAGTCCCTTAAAAATTATGTACCAGTCAATGAAATCACAAAAGTCCATAAACTGATCCAGACATACATATACTTTGTGCATTGTTCTTCACTGTTGTCTGCTGGGGGAGCAGCATCGGAGCCGGTGACACCAACAGACTTAATAAATTGATTAAGAAGGCCGGCTCCGTTATTGGCTGCAAACCTGACACTTTTGAAGTTGTGGTGTAGAGGAGGACACTGAACAAACTGTTATCCATCACGGATAATCCTGACCACCCTCTCCACGAACAATTGATTCAGCTGATGCTGTTACAAGGACGGATACAGGAAATCTTTCCTGCCTAAAGCAATAACTCTCTACAACACCTCACCTCTGTCTAACAGAGAACTCTCAGCTTTATAGTTTCTGTCTCAAACAAACTCCATTCTGTTTTTGCTCCTGTAATGATCTTTCACATGTTGGATTTTACACATCTACATTTGCACTACCTCAATTATTTTGTATTTAAAAACAAAACATTATAAATTGCCCACTTTGCTAATGTATATTGTATGTTATTGCACACTTTGCTAATGTATATTGTATGTTATTGCACACTTTGCTAATGTATATTGTATGTTATTGCACACTTTGCTAATGTATATTGTATGTTATTGCACACTTTGCTCACATGTATATAGTAGGTTATTCTATGTTTATAATTTAGATTTTTTTTTTATGCTAGTTGTAGTAGTTGGGTATATTTATAGCGTATTCCAATATTCTTTATATTGTGTATTCTATGGATATATTTCCTTGTGTTGATATATACATTTTATTTACTGTTCCGGTGCATTACGTAGATAACCTGCTGCTGTAACACAATCATTTCCCAATTTGGGATCAATAAAGTACATCCATCCATTCATCCATGC
This sequence comes from Adelosebastes latens, assembly GCA_916700685.1. NCBI lineage: Eukaryota > Metazoa > Chordata > Actinopteri > Perciformes > Sebastidae > Adelosebastes > Adelosebastes latens. Next base: position 24,673 of record CAKAKR010055307.1, read on the forward strand.
ATCTATCTATCTACCTACTTTGGACATATACTTATTTGTTGTGTGAAACCATAAACATGCCGCTAAAACAAATGAACAACTGGATCAAGAAGCAGGAAACCTTCAACAGCATGGCCTCATGTTCTTGGTCATCCGAGTTGAAGACTTCTTTTCTCAAGTCTTCCACAGATTTATACAGGCTGCTGTTTCCTGTTATCTGTAACAGACAGATGTGTAGGCTTTCCTTGAACCTAAACAGGTAGAGAGATTAAACAAATAATTAGTACATTGATTCAAAAATTACACTTACACGACTCTTAATATGATTTGGAAATAAAATAATTGCTGGTGACCAAATAACGGATAAGAAGAAGCCTTACAGTGGATCTTTCTGGGGTTTGACATTCTTCGCTCTCATAATTTGATCCACACATTGCTCCAAATTATCCTTGCTGGTTTCCAAAGCTCCTCTTAAAACCTACAGAGGAGGAAAGCACAGGAGAGGAAGAGGAGGTAGTCACAGAGAAGTAATGACACAGCGAGTGACCAGACAGGAAATTGGCACAGTGGCTACTATATAATCTATACTGTCAGCCACAGTGAAAAACCACCTTTCAAAGTCGACCTCAGACACAATGAAAAAGATGACTAAGCACTTCTGTTTCTGCATTGAATGGACTGTTGATTGGAAAATGCTTACATAGCTATAAATGACATGTAGAGTCAATTCATCTAAGCTGGGCAATTGTATTGAAAGATAAGGACTGATTAAACTCACAGGATATGTTTTTATTGGAGTTCTCACACACAACAGATAATGAACAGGTCAGTAGTTAAGCGAGGGGCGTTTCCTTTACACTTCTCTGTGGGCCCACATAGTTTAAACATCAATTAATCCGGCCTCTATCTCACATCTGCAGTGAGATTACTGCACAGACTCTACAAAAAGGGATCACATTACCCCAATCCTGGCATCTTAATACAGGCTCGCTACACTTGCTGTTTGTCTTCAAAGACCCGATATAATATTTCTGCAATTCTGACCGTATTAATACTGTTCAGCTCCACCCAACAAAGACTGCTCGCCATCTCACAGTGCAGACTCAAACAGTCTGGGAACAGAGATTTGTTTTTCATGACAATGGAGACTGTAAAACAGTCTCACTGAAAACAGAAAAACAGTTTCTGGTGTATCTTTTAAGAACTCTCATCTTTGCATTTTGATTAAGAAACCTGCTTTTATGACCCATTACTGTCCTACAATATTTATACTGTATAAACAGTACATGATATGTGTTGCCTGTTTTTTAAGATGTATGTTTGTACAGTATGTGTAGCCTACGATTATATATTATTTACATTCTTCTATGTGTACTTGTGTTTTTCTTGTATTTTGTGAGAGTAAAGCACTTTTGGATATCTGCAACTAATTATTATAAATGAAACCTATCAAGTTTGTTTTTATTAGGCAACTAGAATCATTATTTAGTTAATAAATTGCCAAATTCTCAAATTCCCAGAGCCTAAACTGATATACTCTAAACAAAAACAAACAAATTAAATGGATGTTTAATTTCAAATGACATTAACACAAATTCAAGCAAATTCTCAATTTCCAGAAGCTGAAACCAGAAATCATTTTTACTGGGTATGGCTGGGTGATATGGTCAAAATTCTCTATCACGATATACTGTATGTCATTATATATCTCGATAACAGTATATATCACTAAATAGCATGTTTTCTGGTAATTCAATACTCTAACAACACATGGTAAAGCTTATTTTTGTATACTTCTGTGAATTAAATACTTGACTAATGCCGTATTACTGACCAAAATTATTGACAGATTACCGTAATGGTTATAGGTCATTTTGCTGTTGTTCAGCAAGTTTGTGTTAAAGCAATCCAGTGTTTGTCTTTTAGCTATATAAAAGAAACCTTAACTTGAACATAAAATAATAGAAATGGTCATATTGAAAGCTATTCTTAAACCACATATACTGAAGCTGACCCTGGAAATTGCCCAGGAGCAATCCTTTGTATCAGAAACAAAACCATCCTTATAACTCATTATCTACTAAAAAACTGACAGTTAACATTTTCTTACCTTGTTCTTTGATGACCGGAGAGAATATTCTACAACAGGACAAAAGAGAGGCAGATTAATATAATAGAAAAAAAATTATACTAAGCAGGAAAAGTAAACCAGATTTGGGATTATTCAATTCACCTGCTTTCGTCGTCCTTGTAGCCCCTGGCTTGTATCCAGAGCATATTCTCTGCAGCTCACATGTCCCTGTTACCTGTCTGAGGAACCACTTCAGCCAGTATCTCAGGAAGGACGTGTAGACATACTGCCAGATATACCCCAGCATCCTCTACAAAATGGACAGAGAAAAGACAGCGGCCCGTTGAATTCAAGCAGACAAATTTGACTCAGCTCGCCATCAGGGTTGGACAGTCCTGCGTCAGGGGTAATTGGCACAGCTTAAATTTTTATTCTAGTTTGCAAGAAATGTCCTGGCAAGTTATGGATCAGCAAACTACTTGGCAGTATAAAGTATAAACTTAACATGTGATCAAAGCCAATGAACAGTTTACTCATGCAAGGTGAATGTTATAAATACATACTGGCATGGGTGGAGGAAGCACTTAGAAAAAGTGCTACATGTACCATCACTGTATATACTCAAGTAAAAGTCATACCATTCAATTTTATTTACGTTATCAAATTTAAAAATTGAAGTAGGCTGAATTGGCACTTTTTTAATTAATTGATTAATCATTTGGACTACACAACATCAGAAAAACAGTAAAAAAAATAAAATAAAATACCCGTCATAATTTTCAAGAACCAAAATTGATTTTTGTTGTTTTGTCCAAACTACAGTCCCAAACCCCAAGGTAAAAAGTCAACCAAAAAATCAATCAATCAATCAATCAATCAATCAATCAATCAAAATCCTCACATTTGAGAAGCTGGAACCCTCAAATGTTTGGCAGATTGCTTGAAAAAAATAATAAAAAATTACCTAATCAATTATTCGATTTGCCAATTAACTTTCTGTCACTCAACTAATCGATTAGTTGACTAATTGTTACAGCTCTAAATGTGTACTTTTTATACAGATGGGCATTTTGACCTATAACAAGTCATCAATTTTAACAAGGTGATCATATATTTTGTATGATAAATATGAATCTGCAAAGTAACTTAGAACTAACGTTACGATTTATTGGAGTCCAAAAAACAATATTTTTGTCTTAAATGATGTGGCGAAGAAGTCCAAAGTAGCAAATTGTATGTCAATACAAATCCTACTCACTGTACATACAGTATAAAGACATCTTAACATGTACAAACTGTACATAATCATCCAGACCATGTTCATCCATTCAGTATTTATTTCTTTGCACAATTTGCATTGTTTACAACTTCCAGATCACTTGACTTTTATATAGACGTATGTAGTACGTGGCAAAATAAACCTGATCCTGATACAAATGTAAAGTACATGTACATTTCAATGTACAAACTACATCTAAACTATATTTCAGTACAGTGCTTGAGTAAATGTACTTTCCACCCCTGTCTAACAATGTTCACCACGATGCCATTATTATAGATAGATAGATAGATAGATAGATGGTAACTTTATTGATCCCGAGGGAAATTCAAGTTTCCAGCATCACAGTTCCATAGTGCAAAAACATGTTAGTAAAAAGGCAGTAAAAAAGTTAGAAGTGGAAAGTACAAAAAAATATACCAGATATAAAAATACAAGGAGATGAAGAAAACTGTTAAAACTGAATATAGTGCAGGGTAACAGCTGTGATACACGACTATTAAAAAAGGTGAATATAGTGCAGAAGAGACTGTTAAAAAATGACTATAGTGCAGAAGAGACTATTAAAAAAGTGAATATAGTGCAGAAGACTGTTAAAAAAGTGAATATAGTGCAGAAGAGACTGTTAAAAAAGTGAATATAGTGCAGAAGAGACTGTTAAAAATGAATATAGTGCAGAAGAGACTATTAAAAAAGTGAATATAGTGCAGAAGAGACTGTTAAAAAAATTGATATAGTGCAGAAGAGACTATTAAAAAAGTGAATATAGTGCAGAAGAGACTGTTAAAAATTAATATAGTACAGAAGAGACTATTAAAAAAGTGAATATAGTGCAGAAGAGACTGTTAAAAAAGTGAATATAGTGCAGAAGAGACTATTAAAAATGAATATAGTGCAGAAGAGACTGTTAAAAAAGTGAATATAGTGCAGAAGAGACTGTTAAAAATGAATATAGTGCAGAAGAGACTATTAAAAAAGTGAATATAGTGCAGAAGAGACTGTTAAAAAAGTGAATATAGTGCAGAAGAGACTGTTAAAAATGAATATAGTGCAGAAGAGACTGTTAAAAATTAGTATAGTGCAGAAGAGACTATTAAAATTGAGTATAATGCAGGGTAACTCCAGTAGCTTAGTCAATGAAAGTGCACTGTGTGCATTATTATCTGTCCTGCAGATTGTCCTTCTTTGTCCCCCCCCCCCCCTCCCTAGAGAGGTGTTGTACAGTTTGATGGCTCAGGGGACAAAGGATTTCCTGAGTCTGTCTGTCTGTCTGTCTGTGGAGCACTTGGGGAGCAGCAGCCTGCCACTAAACGAGGAGGATGGCTGGAGTTGTCCAGTATTATGAATATGACTGAAACACTAGCGTCTGTGTAATGTCAATAGTCACCAGTTCAGAGTAATTGAGGCAATATTATGCGTTTAAAACGACCTAATAATTCATAATTCAACATAGGAGTGTATCAGCTGATCGTAGGCCACCATTAAAATAGAAATACAACCTACAATAAGGCAGTAGTGGCAGTAGTAACAGTAGAAGGTTAGATAACAAAACAATAGCATTGTGGTAGCTAGTTAGCATTAGCGCTGTTGCTAACTTCAGACTAACGTGACTATTCAGTTTAAGCTACAAACATTGGTCGAGTTCAGTGTCGCTTTAGCAAACAGTCTACCCATATGTTGACAAACTGATAAGCTAGTTGCATCTGGTTTTAATAAACTAACTTCAGCTTCACAACTCACAGATGACAGTTAGCTAACTGCTAACCAGCTAGCTGACTGCTAACAGCGTTCAGACAACAGGTTGTCATGGTGTTAACTGTTAGCTGACGTTAGCTGTGTTAACCTGGATTAGGTTGCCTTCGTAGGGCATTTGTGTACTTAATAGTGTTTACGACGAGCAAGAAGCTGGAGTAAATCTTACCCTTTTATCGCAGAGACAAAGATAAACCCAGAACTTGTCTTCTCTTGTCAGCCAGCAGCCGTGTTGGTGAGTTTAGAGCTTTGACACGTTTCCATTGACAACTAGTGATGTGTTGGTCGCGAACGAGCCGGTTCAAAGAGCCGATTCTTCTAAGTGAACGATAAGAGCCGGCTCCCGTCCGAGAGACTTTTTTTTTTTTTTTAAAGGGACTGTTTGTGACTTTCAGAATTGCTTGTTAACAGCGACACCTGTGGTCGTTAAGTCAACGAAAGTCAGCGTCGGGCTCGCGCTTGAACGAATAGACGTGAACGAGCATCGGTCAAAACAGTGAGGCGACACACGTCAGCTTAAACCACAATATCACTCTATATTTCACCTGCTTGGCAGTAATGTTAGCTGACTAGATGAAGGTCTCTCCATGAATCACTGCTGATCCTAGTGCTGGCTTTGAAGAGAAACGTTATCGTCTCCGACCGCGGATGGAGGGAGACACCGTCACCCGGTCAGAGACGATAACGTTTCTCTCTGCGGAGCCCCATCACTTCACAAGACACGGCGAACCTCTGTTGGTTTGGAGGAGCTGCAGCATTTATTTCTACACAAACGTCCACTGCACATTCACTAGATATTCTCAGAGCTAAACTAACTCTTCTGCAGCGTGTAGTGAGCGCGCATCTACGTGAGGTGGAGCGAGACAGCGAGAACGCGCGCGGTGTGTGAGTGAAGGCAGGCAGGCAGAGGAGCAGAGTACAGCAGAGACTCTGGCCACACGCGAGCGCGAATGGGAAACCGACCCGGTAGATTTATACGTGTAAAAAGTTACAAACAGTCCCTTTAATTCAAGGCAGAATGATAGGACGATCTTCTCCGCGCCACGGGCACTCCATGCACTGACTGTGATTGAATGTTGTGTTGATGACATCCGTGCGACCAATCAGGTGATGACAGACAAGGATCATACCATCAAGCAGGGAGGGGCGGGGGTGCGCGGCGCGCTGACGGTCTACAGGTACAGAGCAGGAGGAAGAGGAGGAGAGAAAGAGAGAGAGGAGTGCGGTGCGCGAATAGCAGACAAGATGAGTGACAGTCGGAAACGAAGCAGCATGTAAAATTATGGTATTCTGGAAATTATAAGGTTTTGTATAATTATATTGAATAATTTAAGTGATATATGTGCACACATACTAATCATAGGTCAAAACAGTGCTAAATTTGTCTGAATTATAAAAGGCAGAAGTGGTAAAACGAAGAGCCGTTTAGGAGCCGAAAGAGCCGGCTCTTCTTGGTGAGCTGAGCCAAATGATCTGGCTCACTAAAAAGAGCCGTAATCCCCATCACTATTGACAACAGTCTTGCTCTGGTGCGTTCAGGTTCTCACCAGACAGTCGTTCACATGTTAGTGAACACGCACATAGGAAATTAAATACTTTTTGGATGACATGCAGAGTTACATTTAACCATTACATTTACTTGCCAAGGTATTTCTAAGAGTGTGTGGTTTGTAACTTCTCCCAAAAATTGGGGGACACATTACGACAGGGGTTACAGCAACCTTTACTATCAAAAGAGCCATTTTAGGCAAAAAAATAAATAAAAAATCTGTCTGGAGCCACAAAACATTTGAGCATTGTGATGAAGGTAACACAGTTTATAGTCTAAGTATATAGTATATAAGCCTAATGCAGTGAGGGCCAAAGAGACAATGTACTACGAAGTATTAGGGCCACATTGAGGGAAAAAACATCTGAGACTTACAGAATAAAGTCATAATATTTCGAGAATAAAGTTATAACTTAACGAGAAAAAAAGTCTTAATATTATGAGAATAAAGTCATAACTTTACGAGAAAAAAAAGTCGTAATATTACGAGAATAAAGTCATAACTTGAGGAGGAAAAAGTCGTAATATTACGAGAATAAAGTCTTAATTTGACAAGAAAAAAAGTTGTAATATTACGAGAATAAAGTCATAACTTGACGAGAAAAAAGTCGAATATTACGAGAATAAAGTCATAACTTTACGGAAAAAAGAAAATAACACGTAAAATTACTACTTTATAATATTATGACTTTATTCTCATAATATTACGACTTTTTTCTCGTAATATTCTGACTTTATTCTCTAAATCTCTGATTTATTTATTTTTCCTCAATGTGGCCCTAATACTCTGTCGTACCATAGACCTACAACAATGATAAATAAAAATGAAAATGTAAACAAAAAACAGTTATTCATTTAAAAATCCACAGGGAGCCACTAGAGAGGGGCTTAAGAGCCGCAGGTTGCTTACCCCTGACCTACGAGAAACTTGGTTTGAATTTATCGTTAAAGCTAATTGACATGATGTCTTTGAACATAGCACACGCCAGCCTGCCAGTGACAGTCTGTTTTCAACGCTGCTGCTGCTGCAGCGCTATCTACTTTCCAAACCTTATAGTGCTGTCTGCACCAGTCTGCACTGCATGGACTCTGTTTCACAACTACAGAGGAATACACACAACCTCTCGTTTAAATACTGTGTAAGCATTAGCTGCATAGTAGATCTAGATTAGTGGAGTGTTAAGTGCAGACATGGCAAAGGTCATCATATAAGATAAGATAAGATAAGATGAACCTTTATTAATCCCCGGGGGGAAATTCAGGTGTCAAAGCAGCAAAGCGCAGATACAGAGGTACAGGTGTACAAAAAGATTATAAAACAATAAATAGAAATACAGAATATACATAGTGAATGAACATAGTGAATGAACATAGTGAATGGACATAGTGAATGAACATAGTGAATGAACATAGTGAATGGACATAGTGAATGAACATAGTGAATGGACATAGCGTGTACCATCCGTCAATAAAAAAATTTAGTGTACAATAAATAGATTTAATATGTGCAGTCCATAGAATGGTATATGGGATGTAGTGTAAAGTAAGTTTAAAGTTTAAAGTGCACCAGTAGTTAGGAGAGGTGGTTGCAGGTAGTGCAGATAGTCCAGATAGTCCAGATAGTGCAATTTTCATGTGGGGGTCAGCCTTGGTTGTGGAGCCTGATGGCTACCAGCAAGAAGGACTATCAAATGCAGAACATAACTGAGTGTTTGTAACATTAAATAAAAACATAAAAAGAGGACGAAATTATAGTCTGCAGATAAGGTTGGTTTCAGTTAAAGGGACTATTTGTAAGATTCAGAAATGCTGCTTAACAGCGACACCTGTGGCCTTGAAATCAACGAAAGTCAGCGTCGAGCTCGCGCTTGCTCGCTCTACATAGACATGAACGAGCATCGCTCAACACAGTGAGGAGACACACGTCAGCTAAAAGCACAGTATCACTCTATATTTCAGCTGCTTGGCAGTAATGTTAGCTGACCAGACGAAGGTCTCTCCATGAATCAATGCTG
>CAKAKR010055308.1:0-12585 GCA_916700685.1 Adelosebastes latens
TTCTGCAGTGTGGAGTGAGCAGCATGCACGTGAGAGGTGGAGAGAGAGAGTGAGAAGGAGCGCGGTGTGTGAGTGAAGGCAGGCAGAGGAGCAGAGTACAACAGAGACTCCGGTCCTGGAGACCAAAGCTACGGTCTCCCCCGCGTCCACCGACCGCGGCCAACACTGTTTAACAGACGGGCTTCACTAGATACAACCAAGAGGTTTTGGTGCTTCCGTGTAGAGCGCGCATGGGACACCGACCCGCATTGATTTATACGTGTAAGAAGTTACAAACAGTCCCTTTAAATATTAACAGTACAACTATTAATACCGCACAGTAAAAGTCCTGCATTTAAATGTTTACTTCAAGTGAAGCGTGACAGAGAGGTATTATCAGCATAATGTACTTAAATGTGCTTCAATTCTAATATGATGCTGGACAATTTAATGAATAATAATGCATCATATTTGAATTGTTATATTTTGTGAGTAAAATCTGAATCTGCAACATAACCAGTAACATTTTTCTGTCAGGGTAAATGTAGTACTACAATGTTTTCCTCTGAATTAGAAGTACACAGTAAGTAGCACAGTTGAGTTGCATATTTTTAAGTGCTTTGGGGGCCTTTTTCAAAGTTATTTCACTGTAAAATGAGTTAGAATAGTAACATAAGTCAATACTTTTCTTATATCTATCTACACATCATAACAAATCTTCAGCTGTTTGTGGCCCTTTTAGTCGGGGGCCCCAGGAAGCTGCCTAACGGTAAAGTCTGCCCCTGGTGTGGAGTGATTTTCACCAGTGATTCTGACTGTGAGTAGCCATGACTTGGGTGTGTAATGCAAATATGTCATGACAGGTGTATTGTTCAGGACCCAAGGAAGCACAACGTCGAGTGTGGAGTTGTTTGTATGAGCCGTTCTTGAGAAAGCTGAGAGCAGCAACACCACAGGCCAAGCATTCAGCCCGTTCTGAACAGGCAGGTTTTCAATGGACACTGCACTAGTAAGCAGTAACACCCAGAATATCAAACCTGGACAACAGCAACTGGAATATTCTAGTTTTAATGATTATAAGAAAAAATCCTCTAATATCAGCAAACAGGAAGTGGATCATTAGCAGTCTAGTTTCTTACCAGTGGACAAGCCCAGGGGTCAGGGAAGGTGCTCAGTGTGTTCTTGCACACGTTGAGGAAGCTCAAGGATTTCAAACAGTGCATGACTGCCGTGGGCAGACTGGTCAGACAGTTATCAGACACATCCAGCTCCTCCAGCTTACGTAGACCGATCCAGTTAGTGGCTGACGGAATGGAAATAAAGAACACAGTCAAAGTCTAAATCACACCTGAACAAATGACTAATTAACATTTAAAAGGCCTTCCAGCTGCTGATACTTCATTTATCTGACATAAAGAGCATAAATGGCTGAAATAACCTGTATTGATATTGATGAACAATATATACAACAATATATCCAGGCTGCTAACAGATGAGTGAACAATACGTTTATTAAGCGATGAGAAAAAGGGAAACATTTTCTCTGTTCCCTCCTCTCCCATGTGAAGATGCTCTGCTCTTCTCTCTTTTCTATCACTGTAAACTATCCCCGGGTTATGGACTGTTGCTTGGACAAAACATCTGCGGACATCACCTTGGAAACTTTTGATGGACATTTTTCATTATTTTCTGACATTTCAGACATCTGATGATAAACGACCTTCTTTGGCTGTCTGATTTCTGTTATTTAATTCACTTTTATATATTAGTTTATTAATTTATGCAATGACTTACAAGTAAAAAACTGATTTAAAAAATACTATTTGCAGCACAACACATTGTAGTTTCACAGTGTGGTTTGTTTTTAAACTTTAAAAACATTTGTTGTTTTTAATGAGCTAGCTATCAGAGCTCTCTAGCAGCAGGACACAGAAGTGTGTGGACATAAAATCAGTTTGGAAACAGAGTATCTTTAATGGTGATACTAATGAGCCTTAGAAGTAGGGATGCTCCGATACCGATACCAGTATCGGCGCCGATACAACAGCACCGATACCACTTTACGGCAGCGCGACGTTAACATCTTGTCACCATCTTTCGGGGCCTCACGTGCCACCTCCCCGATGGTGCGGGCGAGACGGGCCGATGGTGATGCCGACCCCGCTGGGCCGGGATCCCACCCTCACTTTCATTGCGCCACGGGGTTTTGCTTGCACCCTCTGACTCGCGCGTGCGTTAGACTCCTTGGTCCGTGTTTCAAGACGGGTCGGGTGGGTTGCCGACATCGCCGCAGACCCATGGAGCTTTTACGTTGGCCAAGGCACGACGCGGTTGGGGCGCACTGAGGACAGTCCGCCCCGGTCGACAGTCGCACCGGGAGCAGGAGGCCGTCACTCCCCGGCGGGGAGAGAGGGCGCAGCGAGCCCTTTGTTCACGGTGCGGCGAGGTCCGGGCGGGGAGCGCTGTAAAGCTGCGGCTGCGAGCCACCTTCGCCCCGAGCCTTTCCAAGCCGACCTAGAGACGGTCGCGGCGCACCGCCTGGTATGCGGGACCCAGCCTGCCGTGTGTCGCTCACACCCTCCAGCTGGCTGTTAACGAGGGTCTTTTGGCACAGAGAAGTACCCGTATCGGTATTCGGTATCGGCGACTACACAAATGTAAGTACTTGTACTCGGTCTGAAAAAAGTGGTATCGGTGCATCCCTAATTAGAAGTATTGAGTCAGGCTGAGTCACAGCTTCAGACCTGCAGGTTTACGTGCCTGACATGTGCTAGCTGATTTAAAACGTCCCTTCAGTTGGTTTTCAGGACGTGTTCATGTTCATGTCTGGGGGGTTGCCATATGCCGTGTCACCCTTGCAGCTAACCTTGACATGCAACTGACAACAATTAAGTTCATATAAAATATTCTTTAAAACTGTATTAAATCTATATGAAAATGTTCTTCCGACATACATACATGCAATAGTAATATATAAGTTGAGTTGGAACATACTGAGAGGGATGTCAAACAGGACTGTGAGCTGGTTCTTAGCAGCAGAAAGTCTCTGGATGTGGGTCAGATGGAGAAGTCCGGGTGGCAAACTGGTGAGCTGGTTCTGAGAGAGATTGATCTGCTGTAAACTGAAGTAGAGGAGAAAGGGAGGCTGAGAAGGGTGACGGCTGACAGTTTCCTCTTTATGACACAAGCAGCTACATTCAGGACTGAGTCATTTCATCACTTTTAGCCCGACACTTGTAAAAGCCTTAAATGAGGGAATACTTCAACACTGACATTTGCAGAAATAAGCTTTTAGCCAAAGTGAGAGAAGCATGCATTGAAGCCATTTATTGACCAATAACAACTGGGTTCAGTATCACTGAAGTCCTGTCCTCATAGAGGATGGATTCATAGATCACTTACTAGCCAACAAGACACACTAAGATATAGGATGTAAATATAGCAAGACAGTTTGGAGTAGGGATGCTCATTTTGAAAATGTTTCTTAACGGATAACCGACCCTCGTTAACCGATTATTAACCTTTAACCGACAAGATTTGTGCCTCGCATGCAGCGGTGTACCAGCTGCAGGAGCACAACAGATATTGGTTGACGGGAGTCCCCAGTTCACCGTCCGGGAGCGTTAACTTAGCAGCTACGATGCTGCGTGTAGTATCGCGGACATGCAGCCACTTTCCCAGTAAAAGTCTCCACCGCACATTTAGTTTAGTTTAGCAGGTTGTCAGCTGTGTGTCTGCCCGGATTAACTTTAGCGAGTGTTTAACAAACAGTGTGTGTATTTGTGCTACGTCAGCAGCTCTAGCATTGCCGGAGGCTTCGTGCTCGCCGCCGCACACGTAGTCTGTGTAACTTTAGTGAGTTTCCAACAGACCGTGTGTGTGTGTTGGTGGTGAGTGTGAGGTTGTTGGTGGCGTTCCAACTGTGAACGTAGGTGTAGCAGTGTGTGTACAGTTTATTTGTCGGTGAATAAATGCTATGAAACTACAACTCCCCCGCTCCACTCAAGCGAGGTGGAGAGACCGGAGCAGACTTCCTGTATCCTGCAACTCTGGCTCCGCCTCTTAAGGTGGGCTGTTAAGGTGGACCAGCTTTTCTCCTTAAAGTGACGAGCCGCTCCTCTGAGCCGCTCAGCTTTTGAGTTAATTATTAACATTTCTTTTAACCGTTTTAACCGATAGCTTTAATCGGTTAAAATGATTAATGTCGGTTAACGGTTATACGGTTAATTATGGACATCCCTACTTACCAGCCAACAAGACCCACTAAGATACAGGATGTAAATATAACAAGACAGTTTGGAGTTATTAGGAGAGTTATTGGACTGTGGTAGAAGAAGTATTCAGATCCTTTACTCAGGCAAAAGAAATGGTAAGAATGCTGCACTACAAGTGAAAGTCCTGCATTCAAAACATGAACGTTCAGAATATTATTCAGAATGTTTATGTTTAAAACCGTGTAATGGTCTAAATATTGTATATTTGTGACATCACAAATGGACAGAAATCCTAACGGCTTGTTTCAAACGCACAATTTCTGAATACGGGCTGTGTGTGTTTCTCCGTTTATTGAGCGCTTTGACAGTTTAACAGTATTTATACAGCACTTAAATCTGTTTTAGAATATAAAAGACCTGAAAATTTCACTTTTTACAATATGGGACCTTGAAGTGATTAACAGTTACACAAGTATCATGAGCATCAAAAAGTGGAGCTGAGGTGGAACAAGTGGGAATCAGCATCACATAAAGCCCGACATGGCCATCATCACACATCTCCATCCTGTTTAAGAAAGCTCAGATTCACACGCATCCACACACACACACATTCATACACTGATGGCAGAAGCTGCCATGCAAGGTGCCGACCTGCCCGTCAGGATCTAATCTAAATGCTCATACCACCAACCTTCCGATTGGTGGGCGACCCGCTCTGCCTCTGAGCCACAGCCGCTGATGCGTTAACATGCAAGTAGTATTTCATGCTGTATCTGGTCAAGATTGAGCTGATCTGAACTACTTTCTTGAATAGTAACACTCATTTTGTTATATATAAACTCAGAAAAAAAAGTTTGGGAATTAGTGTTTGGTGGATTATTTCTCTGTTGTGACAATGCTAATGGTCATTGTATTTTACATCGTTGGAAAGCCTGTTTATTTACCTTCACAATGATGTCCAACTTGTAAGGATCATGCATTTGTGGGATGAGCAGCACAGCTGATTATGTGGGTAGCTCCCAAGTAAAATTTGCCAAAATTCTCTGCCGATGCTAAACAGTGTATTCTCCTGTTGGAACTGACTCGATCCACCAAGCACAAATTTCCAAACTTTTTTTTCCGAGTTTATATATGATCATTTTAAGTTTTAGTTTATTTTTTATTTTATTTAACCTTTATTTAACCAGGTAGTACTCATTGAGATTAAGAATCTCTTTTGCAAGAGAGACCTGGCCAAGACAGCAGCATTTAAACATACATTAAAGTTTCAGACGCCACAACATAAAACAAATGCAAAATAAATACAGAGCATAATATCATACAGAACACATTAAAATCAAGTGTTTGAAGCCAACGTTAAAGTGAAAATATTCAGAAACACAGACAGCTCCTGATTGACTCTGCTTCTAGGTCTTTCTTTCATCAAAAGTAATCAGATTTCCCAGTTTCAACTTAGCTTGCAGTGTATTCCAGGAGAAGGGAGTGGAATAGCTAAAGGCCATCTTACCTAGTTCTGTGCGGACCTTAGGTACAGATAATAAGTACAGGTCAGACGAGCGTAGGCTATAGCTGCCAGTGTTGCGCGACATGAGAGTGCACAGATAGGAGGGGAATATACCAAGAATCTACTTATAAATAAATGTGAGCCAATGTTTGTGCCTCCGCATAGACAAAGAGGGCCAATTAGCCTTGGTGCACAGGGTACAGTGATGTTTGAGCACTTTACAGCCAGTCACAAACCTCAGTGCACTATGATAGAGAGTATCTAACATTCGTACACACTGGGCAGATGCATTCATATAAAGCAGATCCCCATAATCTAGCAAAGGTCAAAATGTAGAAGTAACCAATCTCTTCCTAGCTTCAATAGATAAACAGGCCTTGTTCCGATAATAAAATCCTAGTTTTAGTTTCTTCACAAGTGTTTCAACGCGAGGTTTAAAAGAGAGCTGTCTGTCAATTAAAATACCCAAATATTTATACATTTGAACTTGTTCAATCTTCTCACCCTGCACAGTCATAATGCTTGGACTAGTATCAACCGTCTTCTTGGATTTTGAAAACTTGAAAACTAGCTTAAGATTATGTAATTGTGACTGAACAATGTTAAAAGCAGACTGTAAATATGCATAAGCTTGGCTGAGAGTTAGTAAATGTACTTATTATTTGTCACCTGTTATTTTGGATGGAAGCTGCCGGTTAGTTTCTCCCTAGTCTCTACTGCTTGCCTGGGCTACCACACAGCTGAGTTTGATATTGACTGACATCAAACTCAGATAACCAACAGATAATAGCAATGATAATAGATCCAATCAGATCACGCGTTTGGACTGGAATCTATTCAGATAAGGAGATTCCAATAAGCAACCAATGAGGTATTTGCAATTAACTGGAGGACATCCATCATATCCAAGATGGAGTTTACTGACTAGCTGCTATCCTGTTATTGTGTGAAAATATACACCGATGAGCCATAACATTATGACCACCTGCCTAATATTGAGAAGGTCCCCCTTTTGACGCCAAAATAGCCCTGACCCGTCGAGGCATGGACTCCACTAGACCTCTGAAGGTATCAATGGATCGGACTTGTTTGTCCAGCACATCCCGCAGACGCTCGATCGGATTGAGATCTGGAGAATTTGGAGGCCGAGTCGACACCTCCAACTCGTTGCCATCCACATGATGTAAAAGAAAACGTGATTCATCAGACCGGGCCACCTTCTTCCATTGCTCCGTGGTCCCGTTCTGATGCTCACGTGCCCATTGTAGGCGTTTATGGCGGTGGACACGGGTCAGCGTGACCCTGACCGGTCTGCAGCTACGCAGCCCCATACGCAACAAACTGCTCCTCACTGTGTGTTCTGACACCTTTCTATCAGAACCAGTATTAACTTTTTCAGCAGTTTGAGCTCCAGTAGCTCTTCTATTGGATCAGACAACACGGGCCAGCCTTCACTCCCCACGCGCATCACTGAGCCTCGGGTCTGACCCTGTCGCCGGTTCACCAGTTCTCCTTCCTTGGACCACTCTTGGTAGGTCCTGACCACTGCAGACCAGGAACATCCCACAAGAGCTGCAGTTCTGGAGATGCTCTGACCCAGTCGTCTAGCCAGCACTATCTGGCCCTTGTTGTCAAAGTCGCTCACATCCTTACGCTGGCCCTTTTTTTCTGCTTCCAACACAAAGTTCAAAGTTCAAAATGTTCACTTGCTGCCTAATATATCCCCCCCACTGCCAGGTGCCATTGGAACGAGATAGTCAATGTTATTCACTTCACCTCTCAGTGGTCTTAATGTTATGGCTGATCAGTGTATGTCACAGCTGCATTTAGGCCACACTACCTTGCGCCATATGTACCTTGAGCAGATGACCTCCTGGGAGTTGTGAGCAGCTGGCAGCTCTCTCAGCAGATTGTTGGAAAGATCTAGAGTCTGCAGGTGGATGAGACCCCAGGGCACCACGGAGGGCAGAGCAGACAGGCTGTTGGATGACAGATCCAGGTGGGTGATACGTGAGGAGACGTCCATGAACCAATCCAGCTCCAACCAGGGCAGTTGCAGACCACTCCAGCACACGGTGACAGCCTGCATTGACGAGTTTCCAATTTACTAACAAGCGAATATGCATGTGCTGCAGAAACCACAATCACCACAATATCATGATAACTTATATACATTAAGGATGCACCAATACCATTTTTTTTCAGACCGAGTACAAGTACAAGTATTTACATTTGGGTACTCGCCGATACCGAGTACCGATACGAGTACTTCTCTGTGCCAAAAAATCCTCGTTAACAGCCAGCTGGAGGGTGTGAGCGACACACGGCAGGCTGGGGAGTCCCGCATACGAGGCGGTGCGCCGCGACCGGCTCTAGGTCGGCTTGGAAAGGCTCGGGGCGATGGTGCTTCCTGGGGGCGCAGCGAACGTGTCACCGGGGCGGACTGTCCTTAATGCGCCCCAACTGCGTCTTGCCCCCAGGACGGGGCTCGGCCCACGTAAAAGGCGCCAGGGGTCTGCGCCGATGTCGGCAACCCACCTGACCCGTCTTGAAACACGGACCAAGGAGCCTAACGCACGCACGAGTCAGAGGGTGCAAGCAAAACCCTGTGGCGCAATGAAAGTGAGGGCCGGCGCGCGCCGGCTGAGGTGGGATCCCGGCCCCGCGGGGTTGGGCGCACCATTGGTATCGGTGCATCCCTAATATATATGTGGACCTTTTCAGGATTTAAAAACCGTAAAATGACTTTTTAGAGGTAGATTTGAGTGTGACACACAACTACAAGCCACTGTGATAGGCATCTGGCTAGCTAACATATTACTAACCCAGACTACATCATTCGTTCAGCAGGTAGTGACAAATGAACTGTGTGTGTCCCAAACCATCACCAGCAGAACAAGTTAATGAGCACAAAAGCTACCCTCACAAAAACACAGTGATCTGTGTGATGTCATCAACATCATCTTTAAATGAGGATCTTTACATAAGCCCCGTTTCCTCTGAACTTTCCCCCAAAATCAGGAACCTTTTGAGGAACTCTTTGTGTTTCCACAGCAGGGACCAGGGTCTAAATTAGGACATTTTTGGGGGCCTTTTTACGCTCCAAAAAGGCCCTGGTTGGGGGGGTAGTACTTTTTGAAAGTACAGGAACTTTCAGGGTGGAGTTTGCAGCGATGACCGTCGCTGATTGGTCAAACACACACACAGTGCTGCTTCAACTCGTGTAGCGCTTCATACATAAACAAGGAAGTACTCTAGAATGGATTTAGGACCATTTCAGGACGAGGGGAGAGCATTCCTCTTTTGTTTGGTAACATTATATACTTATAAAGTTAGGCTCTGCTGTCAGCTTTCCAACTCATTTTAAAAAAGACAGAGGAAAAAAAGAGAGAGAATAATAGAGAGAGAGAGAGAGAGAGAGAGAGAGAGAGAGAGAGAGAGAGAGAGAGAGAGAGAGATCGCACGAGCAAGAGGGCAATCGATAGAAGAGAGAGAGACGTAGCGCGGTGGTGCTGTGAATGAAAGAAAGAAAAGTTATTTTCTGATTGTTTCACGGCCTTAACGTCCTAAAGCATCAAACCATCAAACCCTCAACAGATGATTTACTGTGCAGACAGACGCTCTTAGTTTCTTTTTCCTCTGCTGCATTTCATTCATTACATCCAACGTGCATCAGTAAATATATGCAGCAGTAGATGTCGTCGCAGTGAGATAAAAACCTAATCTTTATTTTTTCCAGCGTGTTTTTTTGGAGGAAACAGGCGACCCACTGAACTGCAGGTCTGCAGAGTGAGTTTACCACTGTGACCACCAGCAGCACCTCGTCACATGTCACGTCATGTCAGCGGACTACTTTGCCTCCTCGCAGGTCTTTAGACCGCGGTGGAAACGCAGGCACCAGTGGGCTGAAGGAACCATATAGTTCCCTAAAAGTAGTTCTAGGGACTAAAAGTCCCAGGGAACTTTTGGTGGAAACCTGGCTATACACACTAGTCCCTGTTATGTTTTATCATGGTTTGAATCATATTCAGGATATGATGGAGAATATAAGCTGTTTATTAAAGCTGCAGCAGAGAGTAGAACTGGAGCAAATATGATTCAAAAAAGTTATGTTTATAAAACGGTCACTATATCCTGACAGTAGTACATGAAACAAGTAATCTGACAACATCATGTTCCTCCGTTGTCCTACGTTGCTCCTAACGGCATCTGCAAGATTTCACAAACAGGAGGAAAACAACCAATCAGAGTCGAGCTGGAGTCTGCCGTCTCTGAGCAGCTGTCAATCACTCGCGAACTCTGATCAAACGGGCAAACTAGGCAGCGCTGATCAAATATGAATCAATATTCTGTTACTGTAATGCCTATTTTTCTCCTCAGATGTTTTCAGAATCATCTTGTAGTGCACGGTAAGTTTGTGACCCGCCAGCCATGTTGAGATCAGTTTAGGAAATACCAAGCACCGCCCACCAGCCGGAGCACAGCCAATAGGAACGCTCTCTCTCTGAAATGACCTGTGATTGGCCTAAGTCTTCTAGATTTTTTAAAGCCTGAAAACAGAGCCATGACGAGGTGCAGAAGTCTAGTTTTCTCTCAGAACACTTGAATTACAATATGCTGAAAGGTTATTATGGAATTTTTGCCCAATGATGCCAAAAACATTGTTGAAGTTAAGAACGAAAATAATAACTCCTCGTAAGCTACATTGTTTTCTTAGAATAGACTAATGGTGCAATGACTGTATATTATTTTCTGTATTGTCTGAAGTGTTGTATTGTTTACACACACAGAGTAGAACACCGTGGTGACATACTGCTCCCTAAGGTTTGACCCCATCCTGCAGAGCTCTCTGAGAGATCATCTGTTGTTCATTATGAATCCTGATATTAACGATGGTGCTCTGCTACATCATCATCGCTGCCCTTTGTCTCCAGAACACAAACCTCCTCTCCCTCTGCGTTGGACGTTTCCTGTAGCTTCAGTCTGAGGAGGTGTTTGCTGAAGGCTGGATGGTCCATCAGGGTGTACGAGGAGAATCCTGCTCCGTTCTGCAGTAGGAAGCACGCTATCTCCTCGTTACCTGCAACACAGAACGCACTGATCACGTCTTCACAGCACCAGAGTGTGGAGTGTATCTGTCACCAGTACTGTTCCAGCACTTCAGAATACATGGCTTTTCACAGTTAATCCATGAAGGACAATGGGCCACCAGTACACCCCTCCCCATAACTATCAAACCCCCCACCACCACCACCAATACTAACCCATGATTACATTTAACTCCATTTACAGTCCACACATCACATACAACCACATCATCTTTTTTATCCATCACCTTTTTAAACACCATCCTTTTATCCATCATTCTTTTACTTCTATCTATCTATCTATCTATTTATATTTTTTTATTTATTTTACCCTATTTTTTTTTAATCTTGCGTTAATTTGATTTGCACCCTGACTGATAGCCAGCCACCTCCACCCCTCTCAAGCGCACACTGACTGTACTCAGTCACATGATATTGATCTTTGCCCAGTTATGTTGGCTTAGTTAAGGTTTTCTTTATTTTTTTATCTCTCTATTTATTTTTCATTTATTTATTTATTTTATCCGTTTTTTTTTCATTTTGTTTTATCCATATTTCGTTTTATTTTATTTTGTTATAAAAAAATAAATTTAAAAAAAACCCTCTCAACTGGCTGGGCATGGGCCATGCTGCCTCAGCACCAACTGGACTCCTCTTCCATCTCCTCTCTCCTCCCTCCAATGATAACTCCCTATGGATAGAAAAGGGCAAAAGCCCTGAGCTATCGACCAGGCTCACAAATTTACGTGCATTACATGGCTTTTCATGTTTCTAACACATGCTTTTGTCTTGCAGTTGTTCATCATTTGAAGATGTCATTGTCCCAAGGTTAGAGCATACAGTAGCTACTGACCGTGTGCACATAGCCACTGTAGGCTGTGCGGTAGCTCACTGTGGTCGAACTGTGATTGGTCAGCCAGGGCTGATCAAGACCTCTCCACCGCAGAGCTTGTGCTCACTGCGATCACTATCGCTCTCTATCGCAATGAATGGAAGAACAGAAATAGCTTAAATCACGTCACCCGCTAAACTCTGAGTTTGAGCTGCTCCCGTCTGGCCGTCGATTCAGGGCCCCGAGGGCGAACCGGAACATATATAAGAGGTCTTTTATTCCCCATGCCATACAGGTACTGAAGGCAAAATGACTGCACTAGGGGAGACCTAAAGTATTTTGAAATGTTTAACCTATCCCCACCTGCTGCTGCTGTTTCCTGCCCATTTGCACAATTGTACGTCTGTTGTTGGATGTTTTGTAACTGCGGAGTGTTTTACTGACTGTATGTTTTAATGTTTTATCACGTCCTGGTGATATGCTGTGTCATGTTTGTATTTATCTTGTATGTACTAGAGAAGCCAAAGACAAATTCCCACTAAGGTGGACAATAAAGTCAAAGTAAAGTAAAGTAAAGTAAAGTAAAGTAAAGTCAAGTCAAAGTAAAGTAAAGTAAGGTAAAGTAAAGTAAGGTAAAGTAAAGTCAAGTCAAAGTAAAGTAAAGTAAAGTAAAGTAAGGTAAAGTAAAGTAAAGTAAAGTCAAAGTAAAGTAAAGTAAAGTAAAGTAAAGTCAAGTCAAAGTAAAGTAAAGTAAAGTAAAGTAAAGTCAAAGTAAAGTAAAGTCAAGTAAAGTAAAGTCAAAGTCAAGTAAAGTAAAGTCAAAGTAAAGTAAAGTAAG
Organism: Adelosebastes latens; assembly: GCA_916700685.1. NCBI lineage: Eukaryota > Metazoa > Chordata > Actinopteri > Perciformes > Sebastidae > Adelosebastes > Adelosebastes latens. The sequence continues at coordinate 12,455 of CAKAKR010055308.1, forward strand.
GTAAAGTCAAGTAAAGTCAAAGTAAAGTAAAGTAAAGCCAAAGTAAAGTAAAGTAAAGTCAAGTCAAAGTAAAGTCAAGTAAAGTCAAAGTAAAGTCAAGTCAAGTCAAGTAAAGTAAAGTAAAGTAAAGT
>CAKAKR010055308.1:12643-25051 GCA_916700685.1 Adelosebastes latens
AATTAAAGTAAATTAAAGTAAAGTCAAGTCAAGTCAAGTCAAGTAAAGTAAAGTAAAGTCAAAGTAAAGTCAAGTAAAGTAAAGTAAAGTAAAGTAAGTCAAAGTAAAGTCAAGTAAAGTAAAGTAAAGTAAAGTAAAGTAAAGTAAAGTAAGTCAAAGTAAAGTCAAGTAAAGTAAAGTAAAGTAAAGTAAGTCAAAGTAAAGTCAAGTAAAGTAAAGTAAAGTCAAGTAAAGTAAAGTAAGTCAAAGTAAAGTCAAGTAAAGTAAAGTAAAGTAAAGTAAAGTCAAGTAAAGTAAAGTAAGTCAAAGTAAAGTAAAGTCAAAGTCAAGTAAAGTAAAGTAAAGTAAGTCAAGTCAAGTCAAGTAAGTCAAAGTAAAGTAAAGTAAAGTAAAGTAAAGTAAAGTAGAGTAAAGTAAAGTAAGTCAAAGTAAAGTAAAGTAAAGTCAAAGTAAAGTAAAGTAAAGTAAAGTAAGAGGTGATGGCACATCAGTTGTCTCCCATTCAATGAGACAAGGCAAACCTTCCCAACATGACTCTGTTTCACAAAGTAAATGAAAGACTGAATTTAGCATCGAAGGAATAGAATTAAAAGACCATTCAGTCAGATCTCGTACACTGTGTCTAAAGTTGTGCTGGTGAAATGTGAAGCTGAAACATAAATCATAGGCATCTACAGCAGGTTCATATCCAAGTCTAAAACCATGAAGAATAAAAAAGAAAATGTTAACATGAATATAAATAAATGTTATAAATGTTAAAGAGCTTTTTAAGGCATTCTGATTTGTTTGTCCATGTAGTGCTTCACAGTGATGTCTCATCTCAAGCTGGTCAGACACTGTACATGTGTGTTCATCCTGTATATTGTATTAAAGGCACAATGAGTAGGATACGTCGGTTGCGGTTTGTAAACACAACATGTGAAGTTGGCCCCTCCTCCCCGACTCAACGAGGGTTAGGGGGTTCCGGCCAGCGGGTGAAAGCCAACCCCAGATTCAGTCTCGTTTTGCCCGTAAGTAATGTAAACAAGGAACACGTCGTTGACAGACAAACTACAGTTTGTAGCCTGCAGAAGATTTAGAAAAAGAAAACAGAGCTCATCAAACTGTTTGGCGATATCAGCCGCGGCCCAGCAATCTCCCCTTGAAATCGATTGTGTGTCTACATCGCTTTGTACAGTAAAGCTGTTTTTGTGCTCACCGTATAGTGTAAAGCATGTGGGCCCCAACGGGGACTTTGTGGTGCATTCAGGTGTGCCTCGTAAACTCTGAGAAACTCCAGCTGTTGTTGTACTTAGTGTTGTACATTCCAAAGAAATATCACACTTGATAGCCTTTCTTTTTAAAGAAGGATTTGAAAGTGTAAATGACAGTTGTCAATTCATAAAACCAATGATCTGTTGATCTTTACCATTCAATACTCCATAGTCGAACAATGGCATGTTTAAGTCGAAAATCAAATCGTGACCATGATCTTAAAATCGAATCGTGACACCCCTAATTGTGACAGGCCTATATATAATACATCATCATGTTGTCCTGGCTCTGTATATAGACAGCCTGACATAATGTGGAAGTCACCGATACGGGGTGCTCTCCATTTTGCCTTCCTTGCTCCTCAGTCCTCCAGCCTCTGATATGGATATTGATCAAGGTCTGCCATCATCAAGGATGTTTCAATCCATTCATTTTGTATTGGAGGAGACGAGGAGCGAGGAGACGAGGAGCGAGGAGACGAGGAGCGAGGAGGCTCCTAGAGGAGTTCAGAGCAAGGAACCACAGATGTAGTTAGCTACTAAGATGCTAGGAAGAGACCCGAGTGAGGGAAGTGTGTTTGTGTGTGTGTGTGTGTGTGTGTGTGTGTGTGTGTGTGTGTGTGTGTGTCTCCCTACCTGCTCGTGCAGCAGCGTAGAGCGGCAGCCCAGTGATGACAGCGAACTCATCGCTATGGATGGCACAGTCCTTGGCGTCAGCATCGTAGCTGTGGACCAGAAGCCGGACCACGTCCAGGTGACCCTGTTGGCAAGATGTGGCCAGCATCCAGTTCAGCAAGTCTCTCCTCAGGCATGGACCTGAGAGGGAGCCGGAGAGCCAACACCAGTCAGGGGTAACCAGTCAGAGGAGGACAAACTTTTCTTCATTAACAACCACACAGACTGCACTGCTGAGCTTCCTTTAGTCCACTGACCGATCTCACAGACCATTTAAAAGTTCATTTAAGACCTGACCTGGAGTTGAGCTACACGGTTTTCTGTCAGATTATTACCTCCGCCAAGGCCGAAGGCCTAGGAAGGAGGTTATGTTTTCACCGGCGTTGGTTTGTTGGTTTGTTTGTCCGTTTGGAGGATTACTCTAAAAGTCCACAATGGATTTGAATGACATTTTTTGGAGGGGTGGGGTGTGGCACAATGAACAATCCATTCGATTTTGGTGGCGAAACCTTGGTGAAACCTGTACATGAAACCTGCCTAGGCGGAGGTCTGCGCTCTCCGAGTGCACTTCCAGTTTTCTCAATGATTTTGCCAGTATCGATACGAGGTCAAACATGATAAAGGTTTTTTTTGTTTATGTTCTTTCTAAGTTAAATAGGTATTTACTACCATATTTTGAGCACCTGGTTGTATAATCAAAGATCGACCAATGAAGTGTTAATAGTAAACCTGGTGTGTTTATAAGACTCAATGATCTTTGGACTGCACGCTGGGCAGTGAGATGGCTGTTACATTTTTTGAGTCCAGCTGTATTATATCTCCAGATGCTCATAAGTAGGTGGGCGCGGAAAGAGGAAAAATAATCGGCGATCATGCTGTCGATTACGCAGGTCGAGATCAGAAGCTAATTTCGATCGTTTTCTGATGTAGAACGGAAATCGTGACACCCATCTATTGAACAACTCCACACTTCCAGTTTGTAATGCAGTTTGTTTTTGTATAAATTGATATAACTCCAGGGCGAGATCACACTGATGACATCACTATGACATCGTCGGGGGTTATTTTCTCAGACTCGACACAGCTTGTCCAGAACCACAGAAGACATTATACAACGTATTTCACTCGCTGAGCGGTACTATCCATAACTAATAAAGTGACTTTGACATAAAAATGGTGGAGTGCCCCCCCTCTTTAATTATTGTTAAAGCAGTATCAGTAACACCATGAATATGGAATAAAATAAACTGCAGGACATCAGCTGGCCTTCAATTTAAGAATGAATGAATGCATGTTATTATAATGTAAGTTCCATATTGTGAATGTTGAGCTCTTTTTGTTCCTACCAGGTATAGAATCCAGCAGCTCTTTGACCAGGCTGGCGTGGCCGTAGTATGATGCCAGGATGGCTGGGTTGCTGTTGGACGGCTCATGGGGAACAGTTATACGGGCTTCTTTCAGGAGGTAACACACACTCTGCAGATCACCATGCCGAGTGGCCACACACAGGAGACTCACCTGCAACAACACACACACACACACAAACACACGGATTAATCCTTGGTAAACCTTAATATTCCTATCTATCTATCTATCTATCTATCTATCCATCTATATACATATATATAACACAGTATATCTATCTCACTCTCTCTCTCGCTCTCCCTCTCTCTCCGCCCATCTCTCTATAGTATATCTATCTCACTCTCTCTCTCTCCGCCCATCTCTCTATAGTATATCTATCTCACTCTCTCTCTCCATCTCTCTATCTCTCTATCTATAGTATATCTATCTCACTCTCTCTCTCTCCGCCCATCTCTCTATAGTATATCTATCTCACTCTCTCTATCTCCGCCCATCTCTCTATAGTATATCTATCTCACTCTCTCTCTCCGCCCATCTCTCTATAGTATATCTATCTCACTCTCTCTCTCTGCCCATCTCTCTATAGTATATCTATCTCACTCTCTCTCTCTGCCCATCTCTCTATCTCTCTATCTATAGTATATCTATCTCACTCATCTCTCTATCTCTCTATCTATAGTATATCTATCTCGCTCCCTCTCTCTCTCGCTCTCCCTCTCTCTATCTAGGGTATATCTATGTCACTCTCTCACTCTCTCCGTCTCGCTCTGCCTCTCTCTCCACCAATCTCTCTATCTACAGTATGTTCTCTCTCTCTCTCTCTCTTGCTCTCCCTCTCTCTATCTCTCTATCTACAGTATATCTGCTGAGGAAATACCAAGCACCGCCCACCAGCCGGGAGCACAGCCAATAGGAACGCTCTCTCTCTCTGAAATGACCTGTGATTGGCCAAAGTCTCCCATCACAGGCTAGATTTTTCTAAAGCCTGAAAACAGAGCCATGAGGAGGAGCAGAAGTCTAGTTTACAATATGCTGAAAGGCTATTATGGATTTTTTAGCCAAAACATTCTGCCTTTAACAAAGAAGTTTAGAGTTAAGACAATTTAGTGTAAAAACTATGTCATGCTTTCTGTTGGAAGAGTGTTGAGCCTCAATGATGAGTTTCAGACTTGAATAGAAGAGGACACATTTCTCCCTGCTTAAGTTTTCAACATAAACGAAGACTAAACTTGTTCTAAGAACCTGTTCAGACCTGGTATTCACATGCGTGATCCTCAGTGATCGGATCACAAGTGGACAGCTCTAATTACAGGTGTGAACGCACTCAGAGGAACAATTTTTTTCTTGTTGAATGATCAAGTGGTGAACTGGTTTTTCAGGTTTCATTTTTCCTCCTTTAACACTGCCAGTTGTAACTTTTGTGGACTGGATTGAAAGGATTTATTTTTCTCCTAAATCCTCTGTCTTAACAAATAATACCACATCAGTGCCACATAGTTTACATCGGGGTGTGAGACAGGGAGATTGCTTGTCCCCTTTGTTATTTAATAGGGACTGTTTGTAACTTCTTACAAGTATAAATCAATCCGGGTCGGTGTCCCATGCGCACTCGCGTGTTGCTACGCTGTTCAGACAAGACTCCAACACAAACTACACGGAAGCACCAAAACCTCTTGGTTGTATCTAGTGAAGCCCGTCTGTTAAACAGTGTTGGCCGCGGTCGGAGGACGCGGGGGAGACCGTAGCTTTGGTCTCCAGGACCGGAGACCAAAGCTACTGTACTCTGCTCATCTGCTCCTCTGCCTGCCTTCACTCACACACCGCGCTCGTTCTCACTCTCTCAGCTCACTCCACCTCACGTGCATGCGTGCACACTCCACACTGCAGAAGAGTTAGTAGCTCTGAGAATATCTAGTGAATGTACAGTGGACGTTTGTGCAGAAATAACTGCTGCAGCTCCTCCAGACCAACAGAGGTTTCCCGTGTCTTGTGAAGTGACGGGGCTCCGCAGAGAGAAACGTTATCGTGAAATTAAATCTGTTAGAAGGTATTGATAAATTAATAACGCAGCATAGAACACTGGAGGACTCTGCCCCTATCTTTGATTGGCAGAGTAAATGCCATTAAGATGGTATCTCTACCAACATTCTTACATCTCTTTTGCAATTTGCCGATATGGATCTCGGCTGTTTTTTTTAAGAAGCTAGAGACAATTATTTTAGATTTTATTTGGGGTTATAAAAATCACAGACTATCTAAAAAAAACAGTTATTCAAGCCCACTTTGGATGGTGGTCTGGGTCTTCCAGTATTTAAAGATTACTACTGGGCAGCCAATGCTAGGACACTGGCATACTGGCAATGGGGTTCTCCAGACCATGAATCACTCAATTCTGCCCCCCTTTGGCTAAAACTGGAGCTTATGTCTTTAAGAAAACCATATTCCTCATTATCCTCCTTACTCTACACTAATCTTGCATTTGCTATTAAATCAGGAAGTCATAGTTTTGTTCTCAGAAATTCACTGAAAATTCTTGGTCAAGTTAAACATATCTACAAAGTCCCTAGTATTTCGATATATACACCATTTTGCCACAACCATGCCTTTACGCCAGCATTGCTGGACAATACATTTGCTGTATGGTGTGTGAAAGGGCTGAAGTGCATAATGGGCTTTTATTTAGACAACAAGTTTGCATCTTTTGGTCAATTAAGCTCAAAGTATAAAGTATAATTTACCACACTCCAATTGTTTTCGTTATATGCAACTTAGGCACTTCGTGAGGGAAAACATTCAAAATTTTGCATCCACAAACGAGAGACACGCTTTTTTAGAATTGCTTTCTCTTTCACCAGAGAGTAAGAAGCTTATCTCCAAATTTGTGAATTATTTCTCTTAAGATTCTAACTGTAATAAGAAGGCTTGGGAAAGGGAAAAAACACGTACGCTGCGCAGCGCTTCGTCTCTCGCGGCCAGTTAGTTCATTCTAATAGAAAACAATGCAATCAAACTGATTTAGTCACTGACGCTGGCTCGCGTTAAATAAAGATATTCCACGTCGTCTTTCACCTCCAGAAGCCAGACTGTTGGTTGTCTCCTTAGACTCTACTTTTATAGCTTTAAACTGTAGTTCCGTCAGCTCATGTGAGGGAATGTCGCCCCCTCCTGGTGGAGCTAGTAAATGCACCTCTTACTTACAGATTGTTTCTACAGATTTGCCACGGTACCAATTGGACAAAATTACATACACAAACAGGAGGGAAGTTGCAAATGTCACGTGGCCCATAAATGCACAGGAAGCGATCTGCAAATATGCAAATAGCATTCCACATGTAGAAATGGATGCATAAATGCATATATATCACTTTACATGTAAACCTATAACATTTTTATGTGGAATTAAATTACGTATTTACAGAGTAAGTTATGCGTATTTGCAAATCGCCCTGTATTTTTGTGGCCGTGACAACACAAATACAAAAATATGTTTGTGGGTAGTGAAATATTTGTAGGTCATGGTACATATTTGTGAATTGTCTTCTGTGGATTACAACTATTATCTACAGATCTGCTGCGGTACTAATCGGACAAAATTACGTATACAAACAGGAAGAAAGTTACAAATGTCATGTAGCCCATAAATCCACAGGAAGCGATCTGCAAATGCGCAAATATCATTCCACGTGCAGAAATAGATGCACAAATGTAAATATATCACTTTACATGTAAACCTTAAAATACGTATTTACAGAGTAAGTTATGCGTATTTGCAAATCACCCTTTATATTTGTGGATGTGACTTTACACAACACAAATACAAAAATACATGTTTGTGGATCGCTATATATAAAAATAAATTGAATTGAATAGGATAGTGACATATTTGGAAATCATGATACACATTTGTGGAATGTCTTCTGTGGATTACAACTAATAAAGTCCAATAAAAACTTCCATAACGGTCATGTATAATTTGGGTGTGCTCACCCCGTTGATGCGGGGCATCCCTGCGCTGCACTCCACACAGCAGGCTTGTTGGACCAGCTCCCTGGCAGCTTCCTCCTCTCCGTCTTCATATGCTGCCTGGATGTTCTCCAGAGTGGGAGAAGGAACCAGTGCAGAGCCGGGCCCCGGACCCTCCACCAACGATGCCTTGGCTCCCATTTCCTCCCCAGGGTCTGACGAAGACAGAAGAAGACAGACACAGAGGGACAACGGTGGTCAAATGGGAGTTAAAAGAGTATTTGTGAGGAGGAATGGGATCATACGGAGGTTTGTGGCAGCATGCTGCAGGTTGAACACATTGTATTACTGTAGTCCTGTTAGCAGCATGCACCCAGAACTAGGTCATGAACCAGAGTACAGCTGAACAAGTTAGAGCACACTGTGAAAGAGTAATAGCCTCTGGTGGCAGGTAAAATAAGCACTTGACACTGAACTCACATCACACACAGATATAGGTATTTCAAAGGTAAATAATTAGGGATGCACCGATACCACTTTTTTTCAGACCGAGTACGAGCACAAGTACTTACATTTGGGTACTCGCCGATACCGAGTACCGATACGAGTACTTCTCTGTGCCAAAAGACCCATGTTAACAGCCAGCTGGAGGGTGTGAGCGACACACAACAGGCTGGGGAGTCGGAGACGGACCGGCTCTAGGTCGGCTTGGAAAGGGTCGGGGCGAAGGTGGCTCACGGCCGCAGCTTTACAGGGCTACCCGCCCGGACCTCGCCGCGGGGTCGGGCGCACCACCAGCCCGTCTAGCCCGCACCGTCGGGGAGGTGGAGCGTGAGGACCCGAAAGTTGGTGACGAGAGGTTAACATTGCGCTGCTGTAAAGTGGTATCGGCGCCGTTGTATCGGAGCCGTTTTGCGAGTACGAGTACATGAGCACAGTATCGGACCCGATACCCAATACTGGTATCGGTATCGGTGCATCCCTACAAATAATAATACAAATACTCTTGGGCTCAAAAAAATCAGTATTTAGCTCCAATTATCTATAGGTAATGATGGTAAATGGTTGTAGTATTGAGGCTTCCCAGCCAGATGTGTGGTAAATGCTTTCATTTCTTGAGGATTCATGTGTAAAATTGAATTTGTGCATATTAGAGTACAACGAGCAGGTGAGACATTGTTGCAATTTGTGCAATATGGGTTAATGGGATCTGAAATAAACAAATAAAAACATATGGTTAGGTGTTCTGCTAATACACAACAGACAACTGACCTCATAAGCACATGGCTGTGAAACAAAAATAAAACACAGCTAGATTTAGTGTCTAGATTTTTGACGACAACATCAGAAGCAGCATCAGACCACAGTTATCCAGGATTATAACCAAAATATAATGAATTCAGGCATCTTCCTACAAATTGCATCAGCCATCATAAAACATAGGCCGCAGGAAGAAGTAGCTGATATTTTTCATCAAAGCCCAGAACTGGCCTATTATAACGAGTCCTTTTCATCACAATCCAGTTATTACAAAGTAGGTTTTCACATACAAAGAATTTGCTTTGGTGTATTGGTCAATAACATAAACACAGGGAGAGAAAATGAAATTCAAAATAAAAGCAAGTAATTCAAAAAAAATCAAGAAAATAAATAAAGTGTACACACACTGCTACACCTCCGTTCACAGCTAGAACGCCACCAACAACCTCACACTCACCACCAACACACACACACACACGGTCTGTTGGAAACTCACTAAAGTTACACAGACTACGTGTGGCGGCGGCGAGCAAGACGCGTCCGGCAATACTAGAGCTGCTAACGTAGCACAAATACACACACTGTTTGTTGGCTACTCGCTAAAGTAACGCCGGGCAGACACACAGCTGACAACCTGCTAAACTAAACTAAATGTGTGGTGGAGACTTTTACTGGGAAAGTGGCTGCATGTCCGCGACACTACACGCAGCATCGTAGCTGCTAAGTTAACGCTCCCGGACGGTGAACTGGAGACTCCCGTCAACCAATATCTGTTGTGCTCCTGCAGCTGGTACACCGCTGCATACGAGGCACAAATCTTGTTGGTTAACGGTTAATAATCGGTTAACGAGGGTCGGTTATCGGTTAAGAAAATCTTTCAAAATTAGCATCCCTAGCATCTATCCCTGAATGATATGAAGATTTCTTTAAAAACTAGCATGCAAGCCAAAATGACTGAGGACAGTGGTGTGACAGCTCAGGCATCCACATCAGGAGACAGGTTTTTCCTCCCGAGAGATGGCACACCATTTTTTTCTCATAGTAAGATAGAACCACTGTTTTAACACTGCCGACCAATGTGATGCAGAATCCATCGTAATACCATCATCACCCTCAATATTGTGACAGACAGTGGGGATGTCACGATACCAGAAATTTAGTAGTCAATACCAATACCAGTGAAATTCCACGATTCTCAATACCAATTCGATACCACGCTAAAAAACAAAACCGTTTGCATACTGGTCTTTGTTAGGAAGTTAAACAGGTCATGATTCTCTCTCTATTATCTATTTTATATTGCTGTGAAAACATCTCCTTCAAACAACTACTGTATATTTATTCAAGTTTCTGACCAAAAACTACATTTTAAATGATTACATTTTAAAACATCATGATAACGTTATCATTTACCTTCGCCCAATACTCGTTTTTACTGAATAAAGCCTCATGAACGCATCATAATGTAAATATCTCCTCCTGCCGATTTCAACACGGATTTATTCTTCACAATGTAGCTACTTTGGTTTCTGCCTTTTCCTTTTCTTTATTTTCTAAATAATGGTGTCTTGTAAGCCCCTTTTGGGCTGGGCATATTATTGGACCGGGGATGATAGACACCTTTTGTTCAGCCTCAGTAACTCAATGGTTGTTTGTGCTAGATTTCTCAAACTTTGATACACGGTACCCATATTTTTCTACTTCAAATAAAACTCACTTGGATGCCTACTACACTGTCACACATTATGTGAGTTAAAGCAGCAGTGGGTAGGAATTAAATAAATGTGATTAAAAAAAGTTATTTTTATAAAACGGTCACTATATATCCTGACAGTAGTGAATGAGACAGGTTAATCTGAAAAAAAATCATATGCTTCTGTGTCCACCGGTGTCCTCCGGTGCTCCTAATGGCATTTGCAAGATTTCACAGACCGGAGAAAAACAAGCAGTAAGAGCTGATCTGGAGCCTGCCGTCTCTGAGCAGCTGTCAATCACTCGCAAACTCTGATCAAACGGTCAAACTAGGCAGCGCTGATCAAATATGAATCAATGTTCTGTTACTGTAACGCCATTTTCTTGCTTCAAATGTTCTCAGAAACAACCAGAAACCTCTGCTCGTAACTAAAACACACAATAATAAGAGCTGCCCTCACAATTCTGGGGAATCTTGGCCTCATTGTCAGTCAGACTGGTTATTCATTTCACCAGCTAACACTTCTGTTTCCTCTTCCAGCTGGGTTTCAGCTACATAAAGGCAGGGTCCTGCAGCCCAGTGGCTTTCTTCCTATGAATAATTAAGACAGAGAGAGTCTCACTGGGCTGCTGAGGCTATATGAGAAAGCCTGAGGGAGTGAAACCATTAGACACATGTGCACCTTCCCATCCACCATCAATACTCCCGCTATCAAGGCCTTCCTCGGCCTGCCTGGGAAAGCTAAAAGAAGACCTGGCAACATCACCATTACTGAATTTCCTCATTCACTTGTCCATCTGGTTGAGTCGGGTTTTAATTTGGAGCTCAAAGGGAACATACATTCCTGACTTCTGTTACATGAACAAACAATAGTGAAGACTAAACATCGGTGTGATCAGCAGTGGATGTGACTACAGAGGAGGAGGAGACTTGAGAGGGACTTGAGGATCATTAGTTCACATGGCAGAAATGAAAAACAGGATCATGTTACAGACAGCACAAAGACATAAAAACCTCCAGTGGAAGACCAATATACCAGCTAGTAGGGATGCACCGATACCGATACCAGTATCGGGTATGATACTGTGCTCATGTACTCGTACTCGCAAAACGGCTCCGATACAACCGCACCGATACCACTTTACAGCAAATTGTATCGATGCATCCCTATCAGCAAGGGATGCACTATTCCAACCTTTTCTCTCTGGATACCAGTTTTGACATCTTAATTCAGGGTATCTGGTGATATAATGTATCAATCTGATACCAGTGCTCTATTTTTTCCCAAATTTAAAATCTGTAAGCAAGGAGACATGAGGCCAGGGATTGCCGTAGCCCGTAAAAAAAAAAGGTTAGTGAAAACACTGAATTTTATATTACCATTGACAAAGAATCTATTAATGTTGATCGATTAAGTCATGGCCAATACCAACATCCAATCCACTTAATAAGGTCAGTATCAGCGCCTGTACAGATTCAGCAGATCACGTCAGTGCATTTCTAATACCGGGCTGAAAGATCTCATTTCCACCTGGCTGACACTAACAAAGTATCTGTATATGGACATCTTACCTGGATCAGAAAAGGCATGTTAATGCAGGTGCAACGGACAATTATTTTCAGTATAAAGTTGACTAATGCATTGATTGGCTTAATCATTTCAGCTCTAATGTAAATGCAGCAGAACACATTATAGTCTGAATGCTGTCAGATCAGCCAGACCACATCTGGCGGTGGTCCGGCTCACAATAATCACATCTCAGCCAAATGATCGCTGTACAGTTTGGCCACATTCTAAAGAAATATAAATCACCCCAACAAGTTGAAAGGTCATCTGCTATCTCAAGCTGCACGTCAAAAAAGTTAACGATGAGCCACATTAACATTAGCATAGTTAGCGAGGCTACTCGGATATCATTCAGATACAGGTTAATACCAAGTGGACATGGGGTCTTAGTAAAAATCTCAGTGGATGGTAGGTCCTCCCTGCTTGTATTAGGACTATTATTACCTTTTTTATCATATAAATGATGGCACAAAGCATTTGAAGGTGGTACAGAATTAGGGATGTCCATAATTAACCATTTAACGGTTAACCGACATTAAGCATTTTATCCGATTAACGCTATCGGTTAAAACGGTTAAAAGAAATGTTAATAATTAACTCAAAAGCTGAGCGTCTCAGAGGAGCGGCTCGTC
>CAKAKR010055309.1:0-24733 GCA_916700685.1 Adelosebastes latens
CGTATATATTTATTATTGGAAATCAATTAACAACAAAAAACAATGACACATATTGTCCAGAAACCTTCACAGGTACTGCATTTAGCATAAACAATATAATATAATATATATACACACATTTGCTTAAAGCAATCCTATTTGCCCACTCCCATGTTGATAAGAGTATTAAATACTTGCCAAATCTCCCTTTAAGGTACATTTTGAACAGATAAAAAATGTGCAATGAATTTGCAATTAATTGCGATTAACTATGGACAATCATGCGATTAATCGTGATTAAATATTTGAATCGATTGACAGCCCTAATAATGATACAAAGTCAGGCATCCCATAGATATTGATCAGAAAGGAGCATCAGAAACACACTCTTACCTCTTTTCTTAAGAGTGGATGAACAAAAGGAAAGGAAAGATCCAGGATAGGAAACAAAATCAAATAGCGACAATATAGTCCATGGTAAATAACTTGATGTTCTTTGTACACTTATTGGACATCGTAGCTCTGACCGACTGAAAGGTGTTTCTCGAATCCTCTGGGGTGATGTTCAAAGCCGACCACATCATCTGTCATCACGCCCCTCCCTTCACAGGTGTTCAGTGTGATGTAACAAAAGATCCTCATTCAGCGCTCATTTTCTCAAAAGTAAACCTGTTACAGCTCTCAGAAACACACTTCCAGACAGTCCTTTCACAATTCACTTTTCTTTCTTTCTTTCTTTCTTATATGAATGTAGTAGTGTTAACTCAGGTTACCTGAACCTCGGGGATGGAGCGTTGTTCAGCTGCAGCCAGAACAATCCAGACATGCAAACATGGTCTCACACCATTCAAATATCGGTGGCTTTGGCTAGAACATTTGGTTGTTGTCTAAGAGGTGAAGGGTGAATCTGTTTCCACTTGTTAAATCAGAAACAAATAAATCAATCTCGGGCAAAATATCATAATCATTACATCTCCAAGGTATTTGTTACTTTATTTCACATACATGTAGCCCTTTGAACTCAACTGCAGCCACTGAATGAGGCAGAGCTCGACAAACCAGTTAGAAGCCCACAAGAAGATAAAAGGCAAGGGCTTACTCTCTTATTCATAGACTTTAACCATTTTCCACACATTGTTTTTATTTGAACCCCCTGAGGCACACAATCCTGACCGACTTTACTGTCTTTCAGAGGCTGTAGCAGGTTCCGTTTTAGAGCTGGAGTGGTTGTACAGATATCATATGAAAAACAAAGCAGTTTTTATTAGTGTAGTGTTATTTTCACCTGTTCTAAAAATTATGTGTTATGAATATTTCTACATACTGGGGTCCCTAAACAGTCTTGGAATTGCATAAATTGGGTATCACTGTAAAGCGGAGACTCTTGTGGATCCAATGAGCCCAACTGTATTCATGTGTGATGATGTTAGTCCCCATAGTAGCCATTTCATTGTAGTGAGACCATTTTTTGAAGCTTGAGCTCACTGTATAAAATGACCTGTGGTGACCTCTATGATAATCACAGCCTCATGAAACTTTACAGCCACAAACTAGAGACCTAGAGCATTCAGAGGATGGATGGCTTTCCTAGATAGATTGTCAATAAGGGGGTTTCTGAGCAGTTTCCAGAACAGAAGTGCTCCCCATCCAGTCACCGAAAAATGCAATTCTTGCAGAAATCTCCAAATGTCAAAAGTTTTTGTGGTGTGTAAATGTGGTATTTTAGAGGGATTATAGATCTTTTTTTTTTATCAATTCTCGAGTAGTAAAAAACGGTTAAATGTAGCACCAAATCTGTGTAAGAAATTATATCAACCCAAAAATTGCCGCAACAATTTATGAGACATACGTAAGTGAGCATGGCATTTTTTGTGGGAAAATTTTGTTTAGAGAGCACTTTTTTAAGCCATAAGCAGTGCTTTTCAAGGAAATTCACAACATAAACAATAGAATAGGTAAATAATGCATATTAATGCAATACATGCATATTCATATTCATACATTTACATATGCACATACATACGCATATAGATCAACACACAAGCACACAAAATGACTCAAAGTCAGCTGTTTGGAAAAGCCATTCTATCATAGCCACCATATACCTCTATCATAATGGTCTAAGCCCTTATACATTTTCACAATTTATTTTAATGAATTCATGTTTATTTCTGATTTATGACTAGAACAACTTGACACACCATGCTAAGCTGCATCTCAAATTAATCTTCAGGTTCCCAGCTTTCACATGATGTACACCACTTCTATGTGATCTCTACTGTTGACCTGCTATCTCCCCCTAAAGACCCTCTGTACCCCCATAAAAAAATAGACAAAAACAGGCCTATTGTGGGTCTCAGAGAGTTAACAATAGTGTATGGCCTAATGCTTGGTCCTTCATAACGTAATATAATATATTGTGAAAGGTTATGATTCATTCAGTGACTTCAGTGAACATGGTTCACTTCAGACTCTTCGGAATGTGCAGTTAAACTTACAGGAAGTCTGTGCTATCTGTTTTCTAACATGTGTTGCACAGGAAAACGTCACAGCAGAACACATGGGCAGGGTGTGCAGGAAATAAGTCACGCAAGACGACCTAACAACGACATCTAAAATAGGAAGAGATCACAGAGCCTGTGGCTGTGCAAGGTTAGTCTCTTGCTTCCTCCTTTGTACCTACTCACACATTACCGGAGCGTTGCAGAGATAATTAATCACTTCTTTTGGTGCGTATTCTTGTTCTTCTCCTTTAATGTTGAGTGCAGTGATAAATGATGTTTGATATACAATGTAATCATAGAAATGAGTAAAGAGGATGCTTCCAGGCCATCGAGGAAGTAGCTTCATTCTTACTTGCTTTGCATCATTATGAAATTTGCCTGCAGGATAATTTCTCATAAAGTTTTCATGTAATTGCAAGGATTTCTATTCATTCTTGTTTTTACATATTTCAAGAGAGCATTTTTTAAAAATGACTTAATTTTTTAAACAAATCTTTATGCTGTTTGACTCATTCACAGACAGTATTGGCAATGCAAGATACTCTGCTGCGAGTGTTTGTGGTGGCTCTGGGTCTCCTAATGTCACCGAGGGACAACCCCAGCGTTGAGGAATGGGATGAGGTCACCACAGTGGGCATGCAAAAGCATGAAGAGAGGCTGCAGAGAGGAGGAGAGAAAGTGGACCACGAAATGGCAACGGTCGACGAGGAAATGACACACACTGACAATAGAGGGCCTTGGGATGACCTAAAAAACATTCAGTCTGACCAACGTGTTACTGGAAAAGATAGAAAGTCAGTTTTAGAAGATGTCACCAAGCTTCAAGATTCAGAGGACGGCGGTGCTGATCATAACTCACCAGAAGGGGGACATTTTATAGCAGATCCGAGTTTGCCACAAAACTCCAAAAGTGAACCTGACACTGCTCCGAAGGCATCACAAATTGATCATGAGCAAAATGGGAATTTACAGCTGGATATGAAGAGTAAACACATCCAGACTGATGGCTCATTTACAGACCCAAGCAGACCACAGGACCAACAAGAAAAGTCAGGGGAGAAGGAAGTGTTCATCTCCAAAGAGCAAGAATCCCCTCTGTCACACCTTCACACCACGACATCAGAAAATGAAACTTCAGAGGCCATCTCTGACTGGGAGGGCGACTGTCTCTGGTACATATGGAACACAATCTCCATCATTTCTATGATCCGCCTCTTCAGGAAATACCTTGGGAAAAAATCCCAAATGAAACCAGAAGAAACCGGAGCCTTCACAGTGACCTGCACCGCTGCTGAAGTGCGGCTACCGGACAGCGACACTCTGCAGCGATTTCACTCTAAATGTGTTCAAGTCTCATCTGATAAGAAGTGTAAAGAGTTTTTGGAGGGTTTTGCACAGGATCTATTGGAGGCCATGAGGGCCGTCTGCGGTAGAAATGACGGTATGGTGATCGAGGACTTTCAGAAAGTGGATGTGTGTGATATCATCGTCCCCTTTACCCCGCCTGATCCCTATAGTTTCCAGTGTCTGCTCTGGAACAACCAGGCAAGTGACCTGCTGCCAGATATGCAAGTCTGTGGTCAAATCAAACTGTTGGAAAATAAGGAAATCCCAAATGGCTGCCACTGTCAGTCTCCCAATTCAGACGATATGGTGTGCTTGCTGCATTGCGAGACTGAGAAGATGAAAATGGCCGATGCTTGTGACGGCCTTCTTTGCGTGAAGAACTCCCCCTTCCTGTCAAAACCACAGGTCACCAGATGGTTTCAGAGCACCATCAAACAAGCGTGGGAACAGATTTCACACAAGTACGAGTTTGAGCTGAACATTCGCTACATCGGTGCTCCAGGTGCTCTGACAGTTCGATTCAGATCGGGGAAGACGATTAGCTTCAGTATGAATCCTGTGGTTAAACTCAACGCTGACGCCCATTTCTTCATTACTCATTGCTCCCCAAACAACTTGGATGCATTCTGGACGCTCTCCCTCACCAACTATGAGGATCGTTTCCTGGAACACATCTCTAAACTCCTGCCTGTAAACTCATGCCACAGTCAAACTCTTGAAATTGCACGTTTCCTTCACAAGAGACAGACAGCACTGTCAGGAAGTAGCGCCCTCAAGGATTCTCATTTCAAAGCTGCGCTAATGCATCTGCTTTTGACCAAAGACCCGTCACAGTGGAGACCCAGCTATGTGGCTTTTAGACTACGAGACTTATTGTCCTTCATGGAGAGAAGCCTCGAGAAAAAGCTGCTGCACCATGTTCTCATTGGGAACCCTTTAAGTCAGAGGGTTATTGAACTTCCTGCTGAATTTACTGCAGCAAAGAAAGTGAATCTCTTCCATCCCCTTGTGGTACACAACTGCATCTACAAAAATGCTGTGCTGCATTTCCAGGAAATGCTTAGAAATGCACACATGCTGATACATGATTATGTTGATTAGTGTATTAACGGTCTCCATTTAAAAAACATCACTTGATTTTAGTGTGCAATTTAGAACCTTCTGAGACTCACAATGGACCCATTTTTGTCTACTTTTTATGGGGGTACGGGTTTTTTTTAGGGGGAGATAGCAGGTCAACAGTAGATGTCACAGAAGTGGTGTACATCATCTGAAAGTTGGGAACTTGAAGATTAATTTGAGATGCAGCTCAGTACTGTGTGTTAAGTTGTTCTAGTCAAATAAGAAATAAACATGAATTAATTATTTAAAAATATATTGTAAATGTGTATAAGGGTTTAGAACATTATGATGGAAGTATATGATGACCATTACCATGCTTTATTATGTCTCATAAGTTGTAGCAATTTTTGGGTTGATACCATTTGTTACACAGAGTTGGTGCTAATTAAACAATTTTTTTTAACCACTTGAGAATTGATAAAATTTATCAATAATTCCTCCAAAACACCACATTAAGACACCAAGACCTTGAGGAATACCATAGAAAAAGCCATGCTGTGATTTGTATCAAACTTTTGACATTTGGAGATTTCTGCAAGAATTACATTTTTCAACAATTAGATGGCGAGCACTTCTGTTCTGGAAACTGCTCAGAAACCCCCTTATTGTCAATCTAACTAGGAAAGCCATCCATCCTCTGAATGCTCTAGTTTGTGGTTGTAAAGTTTCATGAGGCTGTGATTATCCTAGAGGTCACCACAGGTCATTTTATACAGTGAGGTCAAGTTTAATGAAATGGCTACTATGGGGACTAACATCACATGAATACAATTGGGCTCATTGGATCCACACGAGTCTCAACTTTACAGTGATACCCAATTCCAAGACTGTTTAGGGACCCCAGTATGCAGATATATTCAAATACACCATTTTTAGAATAGGCAAAAACACATTTATACTGTGTGTGTACAAAGAGAACTGCATGCGATTATCATAAAGTGGGCATGTCTGTAAAGGGGAGACTCGTGGGTACCCATAGAACCCATTTTCATTCACATAACTTGAAGTCAGAGGTCAATGGATCCCTTTGAAAATGCCATGCCAATTTTTCCTTGCTAAAATTTAGCCTAACTTTACAGCATTATTTGGCCTCCTGCTGACATGGACAGCCTCTGAAAGACCGTAAAGTTGCGATTCCACAGGTCTCAGAGGGTTAACGTCAATGAACGAGTTAGACCATTACTTCATGAATAAGACCATGTTGCAAAAGAAACCTCAAGTACAGGAGATACATTTATTTTAAAATTCTCATTTTCACACCACATTTCTTTTAGTAATCGTTCTCCCAGTACTTCAGGAAGTCTTGATGCTCTCCCATGGCGGGGTCCTCCAAACTGAATGTGTCGGCATCCAGGAATTTCATCCGAGGTTCAAACTCGTCATATTCAGCCTGGCCGCTCAGGTCGACCTTCCAAGAGTGACTGGAGATCACGTTTCTAGAAGCTGTTGAAATAGGACATGATAAATTCAAAACCTTAAATTGTGGAAAAGTAGCATTAAAGTAAGCAGCCATTTTACACCTTAAGATGGCCTCATTGTCTGAGATATTGCATCAATATTGTCTCTACGTGATATCAAAATGCTTCATGAATTGATGCTCAAGTTAAGGATCATGCTGTATTTGTTAAGATTTTCCTTCTTTTTCATAATGCATAAACACAAAAGGAAACTTACCCTTCAGCTTTGCCGGCGAACAGTTTGATTCACAGCAGGCGCACACAGAGTCCTCACCGAATAGCGCCTTCCACCTAAACCATAAACAAAGTTAGCAGGTCTTGAAATGAAAGCTTGATAAACAGATCAATACAATAAACTGTTGTTGACAAGAGATTAGTTTTGACCCATCAAGTACACATGAAACATTTCATCCCACAAGACCTTCAAAAAGCAAGCTACCTCCTCCGGTGGATGTTGAGTCAACTCACTTTTTGGTAGCTGGGACATAATTGCAAGCCTTTGAACTCGGAGTTGGAGTAAGTTTCCCCATGGAGATCTCACAGTGCATGTAGAGTTGCTGAAAGACATTCGATTTCAGAGTTAATACCATTTTCTATTTGACAGTATAGCGCCATGTACCACTTGCTCTTGACAGTACCTGTGATGAAGAAGAAGTGGAAACTTGGTCCTTGAAAACCAAGGCGCCTACACTGAATTTCTGGGCCACGTTTGAGGTGCCAGGGAGGAACTTTGACAGTTCAGTCGCCTTGCCATCAACCATACAGCTGCAATTAGAGAGAATATGCATGTTTACCTCTAGCCACCAAGTGGCATATGCCCATTTTATTCTGAAATAATTTAAAGCTCACCCTTGGTTGTCGATGACCGTATATTTAGGATCCGAGCTGGGGTTTTGGGAGGCCGTCATGAAACACTTGTTGATGTAAATCCTCTTATCTCCAGAAGATGCAGTGCTGTCAGGTCGCTTGGCCTCAAAGTACATCGGCTGGCCCAAGGTGTAGGTTTTGGAACCAGTGATTTCATTCCCTGATGCTGTGGCAAAGTGGGGGACATCAGTCATTGGACAAACTGCCGCATATGTTCGCCATCTGGATTACAAAAATAGTGTGAAAAATGTTTGCGTGGAAATGTTCTATCCCTGTCTGAGCCCTTAGCAGTCTGAATATATAGTGATGAATTCCTGAGAGTACATGCTATAGTATTGAATGCTTGCCTATAGTACATTTTAAATACACCTTCAAATGCTTGAGGACAGATGACAGCCCTTGCTGTAGTAGCATGAAAAGTGTCAAATAAAACTTTGTATGAACTAAAGAGTTTATTTTGCTTTGAATTAATTTAATTGTAAATTACAGGTGTGAGTTTAGCTCAAATGAAGCTGGAAGCTGCCAATATAGTCCAGTTTCCTTTGTTTTCCCCTCACACAGAAAGAGTGATTTTTTGAGGAATTCCCCCCCACTTAAGATCAAGAGAATCAATTTATACCACCTCAGTAATTTATCCTGCTCTGTCTCCAAATTTTAAGCTGCCATTTTCCACCATGTTACATCATTGATATTAAACAATATCTTTAGTGTTTAACCTGCTTCTGTCCAAGCTACATTTAGGGCTGTCAAAATGAACGCTTTAAATGCAAATTGATTTTAAGGCCACTAATTTCTTTAACGCAACTTGTTTTAAAGCTAAAGTGATAGTGGCATCATATGAAACTAGAAAATGAGGAAGGAATCCATTGTTACCAACCATTTCATACTAGCTCGTCAGGGAGGCTAAATAATGCTAAATTTACACAATTTTGGCAAGGAAAAATTGGCATGGCCATTTTCAAAGGGATCCTTTGACCTCAAGATTTGTGAATGAAAATGGGTTCTATGGGTACCCACGAGTCTCCCCTTTACAGACATGCCGCACACCAACACCTGTTGTTGCTTGTTGGGCTTGAGTTTGCCATGTTATGATTTGAGCATATTTTTTATGCTAAATGCAGTACCTGTGAGGGTTTCTGGACAATATATATGTCATTGTTTTGTGTTATTAATTGATTTCCAATAATAAATATATACATACATTTGCATAAAGCAAGCATATTTGTCAACTCCCATGTTGACAAGAGTATTAGATACTTGACATATCTCAGTTTAAGGTAGATTTTGAACAATTATAAAATGTGAGATTAATCGCATTAACTATGGACAATCATGTGATTAAATATTTGAATCGATTGACAGCCCTGGTTTAGATTCATCTTTATGCATTTGCAAGTTATCAAGGCCTTCGTTCTGCCACTCATGTTCCTTTGTATGAATGCTTGCACATGTGAACAGGAGTCAATTCACAGTTAAGGGGAACATACCATCTTGAGGAGTGAGGGTGTAACCGCCTTTTGATTGCAGTGCTTTGAAAACTGTGCCTCCCTGTAGTTTGGGATAGAAGCCAACTTTGTAGGAGTGAAACAACCTGCAACAGTCGAGTGAAAACTGGTGTTAATGCAAAATGGCAATCATCAATGCCCTGTAGTTGTAACAGTAGGCCATGCCAAGTGTTAACTAAATCCTTAATTTATAAAATTTTGACTTTGGTGATTACAAAAGAAAATCAGTTATAACCTAGACCTACAAGTAGACCCAATATACAATCTGGCTTAAACTAAATCTCACCTGGGATATTTACACTGCAGGGGAATGTCAAATGGCATTTCTCTTAAAACTGGAGTGGTGGGCTTGTAGTGGAGCGTATTGCTGATGGACCGATAAGCCGCATTACTCTGGAACGGACAAAAACATATGGTCAAGTTAGGCAGAAAAAAAAAAACATATTGAAAAGACAAACATGAATTCACATTTACCAACCTGTCTCTTGAATCCACAGTCAGTTTTCAGAAGGTACAGAAGGTAGTAATGATTTTTGGTACCTTGGTTAACAGGACAGGTGCCTAGTTTCAAATATTTGTATGCATCCCTAGTTTTAAAGACCTCTCTCCTGATTCTTACATAGATTCTGTCAACATGGCACAGGATTTCAACCAACTTTGGTCTGGCTGTTGCTGCAGTTGCAGGAGTAGTGGAGACAGTCTTCAGTAATATTTCCTTGGCTGAATCAGGGAGGGGTCTGGCACCCTTTTCTGGCTTGAAAACCTCTTTCTGGTCCTCGGAGACAACCAGATACTCAGGAACGGTCTTTGCTTCAGATGTTGAAGATCCATAACCTGGTGCACTCTTCAAGAATTTAGTTTCAGGTGCAAGGGCCTCAGTCATTTCTTCACCGATCACCATCTCCATTCTCTCCCACTCTCGTTCAGGGTCTTGCACAAACGGGTCATACCTGAACTGATAACTATAGGCAGAACAAAACAACAGTAATACAATCCCAGCATGCATCAGATCCATTTTCACTCCGCCAGCTACCTCCAACTGAAGCTGACCCCTCACCTAAACAGATTGGATATAATAGTGGTGTTTCAGCTGGCTTTTATATTCTGCAATCAAGAGAGAACTCCCCACAGCTGCTGCAAATGCCAATCAAGAACAACCAATGAGAGGTGACCAATAACAATCAATCACCCTTTCTCTGTATTTGCCATACACCAGTGGTGGTTTGTAAAGTATATCATAATGTGACATTTCCTTATCCTAATCCTTTCCTGATTTATTCAATAAGTAGGGTTTACTGAGAGCATTTCCCCCAAAACTTCAATAAAACGTGTATCATATATAGAATAAGAGTGACAGAACCAAGACATCAATTGCATCATTATGTTAAAAAACAAAGTACCTCATATTACTATTATTTATGAATTAAATTGAGACCTAAAATAACAATAAAGCTAAAATACAAAGCTGTAAAAGGCATAGTTACCCTACTAAAATGTTTTTTTAAATAATTCCCGGATTAATTATATGTAGCCTGCACTTACTGATAAGCTTAAGAGTCTCGATATAATTTCCAAAATCAAAAGATCAATCAAGTTCAAAAGATGGGGAAGATTTAGAAAACTTGGGCTAGTGAATATTAAATAAAAAACGTAAATAACATGTTGGGTATTTTTTTAAACCTTTATTTAAGTCAGACATTCACAAGGTGTTGTGTTGACCATGTAACACAACATATAAAACATTTGTTTAAATTTACAATTGAAATATAAGTACATAAAGTACATGCCAATTTGGTTATTAAAGAAAGAAGATAAAAAAAAATAGCAGTATGTAGTATAAATAAGTGACTTCTTCAGACAAACATCTCTGAGTTAATTTTTTGTAACTGACATGGATTGAGACTCAAAATAACATTAAATTTAAATTAAAAAAACAGTTTAAAAGATGAAGTTGAGTTAAGAAATGTAGCTTTATGAATATGAAATTTCCCCACTGAGATAAAAGGTTAACAATAGAGCACAAACTGTTATCATCACATTCAAAATAAGTGATAACATGTTTACCTTCAATATTAAAAGCATGTGATGTTTTGCACAATATATAATTTTCAAAGTCTTTCCAAAATTTAATACAATATGGACAACCATAGGCAAGGCAAGGCAAGGCAGCTTTATTTGTAGAGCACATTTCAGCAACAGGGCAATTCAAAGTGCTTTACATAAACATTCAAGAACATTGCGACAAAGTGCAAAAGAACATTAAGACATAATTAAAACAGTTATAAAAACATTAAAGATTAGAAAATAAAAACAAGCTAAAATTAAAAGCAAGGATAGAAGCTAAAATAGAATATAACACACAAGAGTAAAAGCTCTAGTGCAGTATAAGATCATTATCTGGTTTAACAAAAGGTAGCAGCAAACAGGAAAGTTTTAACTTTGATTTAAAAGAACTCAGAGTTGGAGTTGGTCCTGCAGGTTTCTGGGAGCTTGTTCCAGATATTTGGTGCATAAAAACTGAACGCTGCTTCTTCTGCATGTTTAGTTCTGACTCTGGGGACTGTTCAGAAGGTCACTTATTCTGCAGCAGTCTAACCCAAAAGCATCCCCTCACCAGCCCATGCATTGTTCACATGCACGGACCAATAGTCTGTGGCTCGGCGCATGGTCTTCACATGATCAGAGAGTGCTGTGATTCCAATCACCTTCTGCGCAGATCACAAACCTCATCTGTCCTCCAACTCCGCTCAGCATCAGTGCTGAAACGTTTTGGACTCTTTTCTCTTTATTTATTGATATGGTCTTTCCTGTGCGTCCATGAGAATTAACCACTATTCACACAAGGATTTACAAACCATCTTCAATCAATAAATGAGTGGTATCTCAAAGAGAGTGTGTCTGACCTGGACTAATTGATACATCACCATCATCTACATGTTCTTACCGGACAACCTGTGGAGATTGTAAATGACATTCATAGAACCATCATCTAAGGGTTCATTCAATCAGCATCACTGAGGTCACAAGTTTGGTATCCATTAAACCAACGCCTATTTTACAGGGACACTAAGCAGACCTGATCCAGATGACCTGAGAGGTCTCAATGGTTCATAACACAGCAGAAGATCAGAAATCTACTGACACCATAAAACGATGCATTATACTTCTTGTTCAGTCTCACAGAAAGTTCATTTGTTATCAACGTCAGGTGGAAAAATGGAAATATCCATGTTTGTTGGATATATTTTGTGTAATACTTTCAGATGATGTTGGGTTTCTTTTAATTTGAAAAATCCTACCCGGATGTGACGCAGCTACTGACGTCAATACCAGGAAGTTCCACCACAGTCCATGTTGTTAGCATGTTGTTAGCTAGCTAGACGTGTTGCTCTGAAGCTGAATATCTCTCGTTGGCTTTTCTTCTTTATAAACAAAGTGAAACAATCGTTTTTGGTTTGTTAGTTTATCGTTTCACGTGGGACTAAACACACACGTTTTTACTTTGAATCCCCGGTTTGTGCTATAATGCGTCATTATCGTGTGTGTTAGCTGGCTAACTAACAAGCTAACAGCTAGTTGAGGTTTGTTTTGGTTTTTAATGTTCAACATTAACGTCACGTCCACGCTGCCTGGACTCAGTCTCCAGTGCTAATAACGTACATTGAAAGATTTATTTTGCTATAATCCAGATTAATCAGGAGATTATTGTGTCTGTTTGACTTTACAAAGCACAGAGTTAATGTAAATTAAGTGTACCAGCTAGCAACGTTAACGTTATCTGTCGCTTAGCTACCAGTGTTGGTCCCTTTGCCCCCCGAACAGTGGACGTCTAGCGAGCTTAAAAGGCTCCCCTGTGAACTGGATCCAATGCGTGGGATGATGGGCACCCAGAGTAGTCCAGTCAAGAGTTACGATTATCTCCTGAAGTTTCTTCTGGTGGGAGACAGCGATGTTGGAAAGGGAGAAATCCTGGACAGTTTACAAGACGGATCAGTAGAGTCTCCCTATGCTTACAGTAGTGGTGAGTAACAATCTGTGCTTTTTGTTCAGTTGTTTAGAAAATATTAAAAGAGCACTGGACTGATCAACATCAACTAATTTTGTGTGGATTGTGTGTAATCTGCAACCATCTTGGACTCAAACCACTGGCACACTTTACACTTACTTTACACTATACATCCTAAATATACCACTTTATAGACTGCACATATTACATTTATTTATTGTACATACTACATTTATTTATTGGCGGACTGTACACACTATGTTCACCCATTCACTCTGTATCTTTTATATCTCTATTGTTGTTTTTATATTTTTTGTATACCTTTACCTCTCCTGTATTTTAACTTTAAACATGCACTATCTACCTTTTAACATGCACTATCTGGCGCACTTTACACTCACTTTACACTATACATCCTATTTACCACTTTATTGCTGACTGCACATATGCACATATGCACATATTACATTTATTTATTGCACATTCTACATTTATTTATTGACGGACTGTACACACTATGTTCACCCATTCACTCTGTATCTTTTATATCTCTATTATTGTCTTTATAATTTTTGTATACCTTTACCTCTCCTGTGATTCACTCTGTTTGCTGATGTTGCTGCTTTGACACCTGAATTTCCCTCCGGGGATTAATAAAGGTTCATTTGATCTTCTCTTAATCTCAGGGATTGATTACAAGACCACCACAATCCTGCTGGATGGGAAAAGAGTGAAATTAGAGTTATGGTAAGTGTTTTTTTTTTTAGCAATGTAGAATTATCAAGTCAAAAGTGGCGTAATGGACTAACCCATACCATATTGGTGTACTTACCGTACATGCTTATGTGTGTGTTTTCAACAGGGACACATCTGGGCAAGGCAGATTCTGCACCATCTTCAGGTCTTACTCTCGTGGAGCACAGGTGATGACTTGTAGAGTCATTTTTGTGTTTTTCCCTCGTTATGTAATTCTATGTATATGTTAACTTGTATGGCCTTCATTCCACAGGGCATCCTGCTTGTGTATGACATCACTAACGGCTGGTCGTTTGATGGCATCGACCGCTGGATACGGGAAATTGACGAGGTAATTCCATTCAAACCATTTCTGGCTGACAAAGAAATACGGGAAATGCATGGGAATGGGGTATATCCGGTGTCTACCATTGTCTATTAGTCAGTGCAATAGCTTTAAGAAATCCTGTTTAAGAGATACTGCAGAGATACTGCAGAATTTGTGTTACATGACCTAAAATATTTCCATACTGTTTATGTCCATCAGCATGCCCCAGGTGTACCCAGGATCCTGGTGGGAAATCGGCTTCACCTGGCTTTCAAGCGGAAGGTGCCGACCGAGCAGGCAAGGGCCTATGCAGAAAAGAACAGCATGACTTTCTTTGAGATCAGTCCACTGTGCAACTTCAACGTCATCGAATCCTTCACAGAACTTTCACGCATTGTGCTGATGAGGCACGGGATGGAGAAATTCTGGAGGCCCAACAGAGGTGAGCTGGTTAATATTTTTTCCATCCACTTCTGTCAGATAAGGAATGTATGCTTTTTTTCTATTGTGTGGTACTTGGGATCCACCTTTTAGTTGTTCTATCAGTCAAAAAAGAAACTACTATTTGTTTGAATTAGGGCTGTTAATCGATTAAAATATTTAATTGTCATTAATCACATGATTGTCATAGTTAATCGTAATTAATCGCAAATTAATTGCACATTTTTTATCTGTTCAAAATGTGCCTTAAAGGGAGATTTGTCAAGTATTTAATACTCTTATCAACATGGGAGTGGGCAAATATGCTGCTTTATGCAAATGTATGTATATATTTATTATTGGAAATCAATCAACAACACAAAACAATGACAAATATAGTCCAGAAACCCTCACAGGTACTGCATTTGGCATAAACAATATGCTCAAATCATAACATGGCAAACTGCAGCCCAACAGGCAACAACAGCTGTCAGTTTGTCAGTGTGCTGACTTGACTATGACTTGCCCCAAACTGCATGTGATTATCATAAAGTGGGCATGTCTGTAAAGGGGAGACTCGTGGGTACCCATAGAACCAAGTTTCATTCACATATCTTGAGGTCAGAGGTCAAGGGACCCCTATTGAAAATAGCCATGATAGTTTTTCCTCGCCAAAATTTAGTGCAAGTTTGGAGCGTTATTTAGCCTCGTTCGCGACAAGCTAGTATGACATGGTTGGTACGAATGGATTCCTTAGGTTTTCTTGATTCATGTGATTTGCTCTAGCACTAAAACTGAGCACGCTACAACCTCGGAATGATTGTTGGCGTTATGCATTAAATAAATGAGTTGCTTTAAAATTAATTTGCGTAATCACGTTTACGTTGACGACCCTAGTTTGAATAGATTTTGTCTTTGAGGTGTGTTTTTTTTTGCTAGAGACAAATGCACAGTTAACAAAATAAATTTTTAATATTGATAATGGCATGAAACAAACACTAAATTTATGGTGCAAACAGTAAGAAATGTGCAAGGGTGAAAATCTTTATCTGGCGCAGGGCATCAGCTTGTGATGTCCAAATAGTACAGTGTATGAGCAAGCTGAAAAGATGCATTATGGATGTGTCAGGCCTGCAGATTAGGTAGTATCTGACATGACACCCAGTCGGTACATCCCATATCCCCTCTTCTTGTTCCACAGTCTTCAGCCTCCAAGATCTGTGCTGCCGTTCGATCGTCTCCTGCACACCGGTGCACCTTATTGACAAACTGCCCCTCCCTGTGGCCATCAAGTCCCACCTCAAGTCTTTCTCCATGGCCAACGGCATGAATGCAGTCATGATGCATGGACGCTCCTACTCGGTGGCGAACAGTGCAGCCGCAGGCGGTAGCGGCGGCGGAAGCAAAGCCAACAGTCTGAAACGCTCAAAGTCCTTCAGGCCTCCACAGAGTCCTCCAAAGGACTCAACGTCATCCTCTAAGGGGAACTGTAAGATTTCATAGTGAAGGAGCGGACTAGCGGTTGCCTCCATAGGGCCAGTATTAAAGGTGTTGTTGCTCCAAGAGGTCACGAGGCCATGGAAGAGCACGGAGAGCACCCAGCAATCTCCACCAGAAACGGATATAGCTGTGACCTCACATTGACCTTTGGGAACTGACTGGGATGGTTGGATTGGTTTCTGTCGTCTTTGCGCTTGCCGGTGCCATCTTGTGGATGTCCGTTACTCTTTACTACAGAGGCTCACTATGATCAAGTAGAACAAGATTTCCCTGGGACCAACAGATGTGAATCAAGGATTATCGCTCACCTGTTAACACTACAAACGAGTGGAGGGACATTGGCTAGCCTTTATTTGGAAAAGGATTGTATTTAAAGTTGTAAATATGCTGTATGTGCTGTTTTGGTCTGTGTTTGGTGATTGATCTCGGAGAGGAGCTTCTTATGCTTGTTTTGTGTTGAATGTTGTGGGAGACACCTTCTTTGGTGTGCAACTTATTTGTGTGTCTTATGCCTTTTTGTCTACTGTGGTAAATGCCCGTTGCAACCTCAAGGGTGCTGAGCTACTTATTTAAAACTCAGATGAGTTATGTTTTAAATAAGACTGGCTTAAATTGAATGTCATGAGAAGAGCAGGGTTAGTTAACCAGACAGACTAGTACTGGATTTAAGGAGAAAAAATCCATTGAAAAACATTCTTAGTTTAGCACTTCTCAATGCGTGAACTGTCCAGCAAAGTCGAGCCAAGTTTTGAAGACTTCCTGTGGTTCCCCTTAATTTTTTTAGCCCAAATGAATTCCCCCTCCATCTCCATCAGTCATCGGTTTGAACATCTGTTGACTTTCTCAGGCCATTTGTGCCTCTAAATCTAATATCCTTAGTTGCATCATCGGCGCTTTAACTGCTTTCAACCATCAACAGCATGATCACTTAGCAATCTATTAACTCTTGGGGCTATTCAGAGATTGCTTGGCGCTGATGAGGAAACCGCGTACAAACACAAGATGTGCAGAGTGTTTTGCTCAGTCACGGCGTTTTGCCTTCAGAAAGCACTGCAGTCATGTCTTGTCATGTCTCTAAACAGGAAACTCACTAGATATCTGTGAGAGGAACATTTTAATTGGCTTTTTTTGGGATCTTTTATGTATATGCAATGTATTTATGAATGTAAAACAATATTCATCTGCTACTTTGCTGTGGCCATGTGGTAATATGTGTGAATCAGAGGTGGAAAGTTACAGGGTACATCTAATATTGTGATATTTTTATTAAGTATTTGTACTGTAAGTTCATTCTTATTTTCTAACCTTAAAAATGTGTGTATAACGATGAACTTGAAGACTTTCCGAAAGGGCGCAGAAAGTATTTTATAGGGATGCACCAATCCAACTTTTTCAATCCCTATACCGATAACAATACCTGGGTTTAAGGTATCGGACGATACCGAGTACCGATCCGATACCAGTGTTTAATTAATAAGCTGTATGTCTCACTGTGTGGAAGTGACTGGGATCATTCTTTTATGTGTAAGGCAACATCAGACTTGACTTAAAAATGACTTTCTTAACTTTGTAAAACAAAATGTGACCAAATAAATACACAGATGTCAATTTATTTAATGGTTCTTTATAATTAGAATAATAAATCGTACACCAGCAACTTGGTAAAAAGTCTTTCAAGTGTAAACCTTTTTAATGCAGCACCAAATTGGTCAAAACTTAAACAGGAATTTAAATTACAGTATATAATGTATATAAACATAAAATTTAATTGAATAGATCAGCCACATTGTCACCGAATCCAGCTATTTGAATTAGTATCGGCCCGATATCTGATCCAGTATCGGTGCATCCGTAGTTTTTTTTTTTTTTTTAAATCAGAGCTGACTAATGATATTGTTTCTTTTAATAATTGAATAATCTACAGAAACACTTTTATTCTGACACGACACACACACACCACAGTTTTCTTTCCACCTCTGATTAATGTGCTGTATCTCCACTTCAACATTCCCAGCGTCACAGGCTACATGTCTGTGATAAGGTCATTGAGGGCATAACAAAAAACGGTGCGTGTTTTCTACTGGCGCCTGTTTTTTTGTGTTGTATTGAGACCAGTGCAGCAGAACATTTTAAAGCACTATATTGTAAACGTTTGATAATGATTGTTGCTATCAAAGCTGTGTGTCTAAAAAGGTTTGGATACAGAATTAATTCTAATTTTGTCTCCAACAAAAATAAAGGGTATAAAGCTACACCAGGGTTGCTTTGTGTTTTCATCAACTTGTGTGCTTTGCTGCAATGATTTTTCATTCACGTTATCATTGTGGGAATATTTTTTATACCCTTTGTCACAATATCTTTTAATAATTGAATAATCTACAGAAACACTTTTATTCTGACATGACACACACACACACCAGTTTTCTTTCCACCTCTGATTAATGTGCTGTATCTCCACTTCAACATTCCCAGTGTCACAGATGTCTGTGATAAGGTCATCGAGGGCATCAACAAAAATGGTGCATGTTTTCTACTGGTTTTCTGTGTTGTATTGAAACCAGTGCAGCAGAACATTTTAAAGCACTATATTGTAAACGTTTGATAATGAGTGTTGCTATCAAAGCTGTGTGTGTCTAAAAAGGTGTGGATACAGAATCAATTCTAATTTTGTCTCCCAACAAAAATAAAGGGTAAAGCTTACAGGGTTGCTTTGTGTTTTCATCAACTTGTAGAATAGAATAGAAAGTTTTATTGTCATTGTATTAAACACAACGAGATTCACAGTTGCCACTTCTGGTCAGTGCTTTAAAACAAATACTTGACAAGACTAAACGAGGCAGATAAAACATATAACAGGTAAAACACACACACAGTTATAAAGCAATATAAAACAGGTGAAGTAGATGTAATAAATAAATATAAACAGAAGTGTTACACCTAGAAGTATAAAATATAAAAATAGATGTAATGTAAACAGAGGTAATTGCATTTGTAAAATAGGTAGGGTAGATGTAATAAATAAAATGTAAACAAAGTTGCACTTGAGGTGTATATTGCATCAAGGATATATTGCACAGATAGAGGTATTGTGCGCTTTGCTGCGATGATTTTTCATTCCCGTTATCATTGTGGGAATATTTTTTGTACCCTTTTGTCCAGTCCGGTGCTCCAGCGCAATAAAACCCGTGGGAGGCTTCTGAATTGATTATCCTCTCTCTCGGTATTGGCTAGTTTTTGGATAACCGGCAGCGCATGAATGCAGCGCGGTCAAAAGTCACCCAAAGGTTGCTTAGGGTCACTTCCAATGAAAAGACGAGGGGGGTTGCTGCTTCTCATCGCCTCGGAGCTGCAACAGGACAAAGATGAGTCGCACACTATTGAAACTGTGGCGCTTTTTAACGCCTTCCCACCTGACCGTGGCATCTCTGAGCTCCGTGTGAATGAGCGACGGCGCTTAAATTGACCGACGTCTAGACAAGAAAGGACGTAAACAACATGTTTTTGCTGCTAGACATGACGCGACACGCCCAGTGTTTGGTTTTGCGCTCCAGGCGACTTTTTTTTTACAATTTGCTCTTTGGTTTGTGCAAGAAAAGTATAGTGTCTGTAGAACTTTCTACTGCGTAAAAACATCTAGAAATGTAATTACAACTACAACAGCTCTCAGCTCATTACCTTATTTATGAATGACACCTCTATAATAAACCCTGTCTGGACGCATTTAACGTTGGATTTCTCACCGGAATGTGCGCACGGTTGTTGGGACAGCTTGCTACCACCAATTTGTCTTTGATGTGTTTCTTTTTTTTCTTTTTTTTACAATGTTTGTCCAGTTGCTTAGCTCATGGTGCTGCTTCATAAGAGTTGCAGACACTGGCCGACCATGGGGGCGGTCAGAAAGGGCTGCCCTTTCCACCTCCATTCACACTCTGAAAGGCTGATGTTGCGTCTTTCTCTCGCATTGTGCAGTTTCCCTTCGCTTATTTCGCTGTTCGGGGAGACCTGAATGAGAGTTTGTTGCATTGTTGCAAGAGTTTTGGTTATCAAGGCAAATATTTCATGCAAACTGCATTTTTACACGCGTTTTTTTTTTGACTGGGATATATTTTGCGCTTGGAAACTCGTCTTGATCTTTGGCATCGCTATCTCCTCTCTGCGCAAAACTGCAAACTGTTTTCCACAATGTTTACGTGCAAAACGGACGACCACGTTTAAAAAAAAAAAAAAACATTAGACTTGAAACCTAATTTGAAGAGCTTAAAGGAGGAATGGATTTACTCGGTGGGCGACTCATGCAAAAGCGCAATAATGTATAAAATCCCTCTACAACTTTTGGAGGATGGATGTTTAAAGGATGAAAGTTGGCATAATGCACCCAACTCCAATACATTAGGATGGATACGTGCGTATTTGTTGATGCTCTTGCTTTGCGAATTACCCGAACTTTCTTTGTGTGCAAGTGTGGCAGGATCCAAAGTTGAACACGAAGGATTTTGTCCCAACAAGTTGAATTCCAACCTCTGGGTCGATGCGCAAAGCACCTGCGAGAGAGAATGCAACGTCGATGAGGTGGTGTTATTTATGTTATCATCATTTATCTATTCTTTTGTTATTATACTGTTTGACTTGCACCAACAAAACCAAATCAAATTCCTAGTGTATACCTCTTACACCTGGCAATAAACACGATTCTGATTCTGATTCTGATCATTAGTGAATTACTACTTATTCATTTCTGTGTTTTGTTCATTTAAATCTGCTTTCATAAATGTGTGGTTGTGTGTGTGTGTGTGTCTGTGCAGGACTGTGCAGACTTTGAGAAATGCTGCACCAACGTGTGTGGTCTCAACAGCTGTGTGGCTGCTCGTTTCTCTGATGGCACCTCTGCCCAGCCAGATGGGCAGGCTGCTGGAGGAGGAAGTGATGCCCCCGCCTCCACAGCTACCTGTGAGGGCTTCATCTGCAGCCAGCAGGGAGCGACCTGTGACATCTGGGATGGACAGCCCATCTGCAAATGCCAGGACCGCTGTGAGAAAGAGCCCAACTTCACCTGTGCCTCAGATGGCCTCACCTACTTCAACCGCTGCTACATGGACGGAGAGGCCTGCATCCGTGGGGTGACCTTAACCGTGGTGGCCTGCCGCTTTTACCTGGCCGGGCCCCACACCAGTCCGCTGCCTCAGGACACTACGGCTAACCCCACCCCGACATCCTCCCAGGAGGACCCTATGCCCCCCACGCTGTACTCCAACCCGCACCACAAGTCCATCTATGTCGGGGGCACAGTCAGCTTCCACTGTGACGTCATTGGAGCCCCCAGACCTGATGTAACATGGGAGAAACAGAGCAATCGGCGTGAGCGGCTGGTCATGAGGCCCGACCAGATGTATGGCAACGTGGTCATCACCAACATCGGTCAGCTTGTCATTTACAACGCCCAGGTGTGGGATACAGGTATTTACACCTGCATCGCACGCAATTCTGCAGGAGTTCTTCGCGCAGACTACCCGCTGTCTGTCATCCGCCGGGCGGACGATGATTTCTCCGAAGATCCCGAGATGTTCATGGGGCGGCCGTTCTCACCGGCGGACTGCCTGGCTGAAGTAGACCTGAGAGTGTGCAGCGGTGAGCGTCACGTGGACTGGTATTATGACGGCAAGCTGGGCTCCTGCATGGCCTTCAGCAACGGCGGATGCGACGACAGCCGCAACCGATTTGAGTCTTATGAGGAGTGCAAGGTGTCCTGTCAGAGAGAGGGGATGGGCATCTGCTCCCTGCCTGCTGTCCAGGGACCCTGCAAATCTTGGGAGCCACGTTGGGCCTGGAATTCCCTCTTGAAGCAGTGCCAGGCCTTCGCCTACGGTGGCTGCCACGGGAATGCCAACAGCTTCCGCACCAAGAAGGAGTGTGAGGCGAACTGCCCGCAGCCCAAAAGGAGACCTTGTAAGACCTGTCGGGTGAAGGGGAAAATGGTGCCCAGCTTATGCCGGAGTGACTTTGCTATTGTGGGGCGGCTGACAGAGCTGGTGGAGGATCTGGACTCTGGGTTAGCCCGCTTTAGCTTGGAGGAGGTCCTGAGAGATGAGAAGATGGGATTGACTTTCTTCAATACCAAGCACCTAGAGGTGACTATCGCCAAGATAGACTGGAGCTGTCCCTGTCCCAACATCACCATGGAGGAAAACCCTTTGCTGGTGATGGGCGTAGTGCAGGATGGCATGGCCATCATTCAATCAGACAGCTATGTCAGAGCCATAACTGAACGAAGACTCAAGAGGCTACGTGAGGTTCTGAATAAAAAAACCTGTGAGGTATTGTAGAAGTCCCAGGACTTCTGTGGTCACCTTAACCTTTAGCACTGAAGATGAGCATCAGGATTGCAACAAGGAAAGCTGATATTTAATAACAACTTAAATCAAAAGACCCAAATATGTTAATGAAGTTATGAGAAATAATTTGTATGTACAATGTATATTCATTACAACACAGGTTGTACTACATTCCAGACGTGTTGGGAGTCCATTAATACCAATGCTGAAATGTCTTTTTAAATAAGTTAAAGTGGCAGTAGGCAGAATATTTTTGGCATCATTGGGCAAAAATTACATAATAACCTTTCAGCATATTGTAATTCAAGTGTTCTGAGAGAAAACTAGACCTCTGCTCCTCCTCATGGCTGTTTTCAGGCTTTAAAAAAAATGTAGCCAGTGATGCGAGACTTTGGCCAATCACAGGTCATTTCAGAGAGAGATCGTTCTTATTGGCTGTTCATAAA
The DNA here is from genome assembly GCA_916700685.1 of Adelosebastes latens. Taxonomy (NCBI): domain Eukaryota; kingdom Metazoa; phylum Chordata; class Actinopteri; order Perciformes; family Sebastidae; genus Adelosebastes; species Adelosebastes latens. The sequence continues at coordinate 22,546 of CAKAKR010055309.1, forward strand.
ATGGAGGCAGCTGTCAATCACTTGCGAACTCCAATCAAACTAGGCAGCGCTGATCAAATATTAATCAATATTCTGTCTTCAAATGTTTTCAGAAACATCTTTTAGTGTACCGTTTAGCTGTAAAATGAGAAAGTTTGCTCCGGCTGGTGGGCGGTGCTTGGTATTTCCTTACCTGATCCCAACATGGCTGCCGGGTCACAAACTTTCTCATTTTACAGCTAAATAGAACACTACAAGATGTTTCTGAAAACATTTTAGGAGAGAAATAGGCATTACGGTAACAGAATATTGATTCATATTTGATCATCTCTGCCTAGTTTGACCGTTTCATCGGAGTTCGTGAGTGATTGACAGCTGCGCAGAGACGACAGGCTCCAGCTCGGCTCTGATTGGTTGTTTTCCTCCGGACTGTGAAATCTTACAGATGCCATTAGGAGCACCGTAGGACACAAAGGCACATGATTTTTTACCTGTCTCATGCATACGGTCAGGATATAGAGACTTTTTTTAAATCATATTTGCTCCAATTCTACCTACTGCTGCTTTAAAATATACATGTTCTTTCCTTTGACATGTATTCTGTATGTTTCTGAACAATAAGATAGTAGCCAGAATAGCAGCCACACATGTAGATCAACTTGCAAAAAATGCCTAGCTTGTGATGCTAAAGAAATAGACACCTATATTACCTCTATATTGTGTTTTTTCTGTATTATTGTATTATGTTTATTTTTTATTGGGCTCTTTATACTAGTCATTTTTAATTTCTGTTTTATATAGGTTTCCTTTTGTTATGTTTCGTAATGTATGATTTCAAGATCTAATGTGCAGCACATTCTCTCTTAAAGGAGCAGTGTGTAGGATTTGGTGGCATCTAGCGGTGAGGTTGCAGATTGCAACCAACTGAAACTTCTCCTGAACGTGCCAAGCATGTAGGAGAACAACGCGAAAACGTGAATGGCCCTATCTTGAGCCAGTGTTTGGTTTGGTCATTCTGGGCAAGGGTAGAAATATGGCGGACTCAGTGAAGAGGACCTGCTCCTTATGCAGATATAAATGGCTCATTCTAAGGTAATGAAAACACAACAATTCGTATTGTCAGCTGATTATACACTAAAGAATTATTATTATTATATTTAATTTCTGCTAATAGATCCCTCTAACTGTTACACACTGTTCCTTTAAAAACCTCCCTCTGCAAAGCACTTCTGCCAACTTAGTTTTACTGACAGTCTCTCTGCAAACTGAATGAAGAAATAGAAAGAGTAGGTGGCTGCATCAAGGTAAATATAGTACAAAGACAACATATCTGTGAGCCTGTTTACTCAAGTGTGCAATACAGAAGAATATAGTGTTAAATAGATTACAGCATTTCAGTTCAGATTAAACAATTTAATCTTTGTCAATTTTGTATGAGAATATGGGGAAACGGTTCATTAAAAGTTCTGGAAAATTTGGCAATGTATCTGAGCTTCCAAGTGTAAGTTAAGGCGTTATGACCATCCCGCTCCGATTGCTGGTCGGCACCCAGAGAAGGAACACCAGAATACTTCACACCAAGCTCTCCTTCCTGAACAGAATACACTTGTTGTTTGCAGGCATGTCCACCTAGCAAAGAAAACATTTAAAAATCACACATTAGTAAACCGATATTCTCATAACTGCATTGTTCATATTGTCACAGTTTTACATTTCAAAGATAAAGAATTGTGTTTAAATAAGCTGTTTTACTTACTATTTTCTCCAGGAATAAACCATTTCTTTGTGCTGTAGAACTGAGGAGGGAGAGATCCCTGAGTCCCCATTCTGAGTTCCTATAAGATTAAAATACATATCCTTTATATATATCCCACAGTCACCTTTGCATTATTTATTGCATGGGTGTCAAAAACACATTTAACTTTAATGATTATGTATACAATGCTGCTCTCTCGTACACAAAGCAAACAGACGCTACTGTATGTCAAAGTTAAATTCATGGCTGCCCATATTTTTGACAAGAAAAGAGTGTGACCACTCAATTCTTCCATGAAGCATTATTGATTTTAAAACACTTTACCTCTGCCGTAGGCTGTAGTCAAAGTCAATATTACTTTGTGGGGTGATCTGACCATTCATTGCGTAGGGCTGAGGGTGACAACAAAAGATGTCATGGAGCATTGGAGTTATAAAAATAACATAGTATAGT